>VCRD01011582.1:0-10362 GCA_006783055.1 Trinorchestia longiramus | reverse complement strand
CACAGTCACACCTGCACAGTCACACCTGTACAGTCACACCTGAACAGTCACGCCTGCACAGTCACGCCTGCACAGTCACGCCTGCACAGTCACACCTTACACAGGCAAACAACTCAGAATTTCCATGCATCTCCTACGCCGCCTGTTTCATTAATACAAGAACTTTAAGAAGTTAATACAATTACTTCATTATAACAGAAAAAAAATACATCATAATTTACAGAACATCCGAAGTGCTAAAAATATTTTTTCCGTAAGCGTTCATTAGGAACTGCGTAACTTAAAAGTGCGCGTTTTTGGGTTAAACCAAAACACACGGCGCGCTCAACTCAAACAAACCACGGCGAAATCATACTACAGTCGCGAAACAAAGAAATAACTTCACTAAATTCCTGACATAAAATATTCAGCCTAGTAAAATCAAGACAAAAGATAAAAAATTAAATTTTGACAACTCAAACAAGGGAATTGAACTAAATTCAGTAACATCTAAAGCTTGCAACCAGCGTGGATGACCATGATCTTGACTGAGCACCGCGAAGTCCCCACGGCGCTTGAAGAGGACAGACACCAATTATTTGGCTCTAGTGAGAGAAGCTCAGGAATCCTACCTAGCGCTAGGTCACCACACACGGCAGAACTGAAGCAAAAGACGATCACTTTCATTAGCTTAATCTTCAGCCAATACGTAAGAGCCGACAAAACATAGACGTGAAGTCATGTAAATACGAGGTTGAGCATACATTGATGCGTATATGTACGTAGAAGACTAATGAGCCTTATCGGAAAATAAACAAAAACAAGCAAAAGGAAGTATCAATAAATGAAAATAATTATGAAATAGGGATTGAACTTCCTGACAACAAACACAAAAGAATTGGAACGCTTTGTATAAACTGTATCCGCTAAATAACTGTCCTTTGTAACGCTAGAACACAAGAAGACGTAACATCTGCAAAGCAAGCATTAAATTTGTATGCTCTCCAATGCTATCTTTTACAGAGACTAATCACGTTACGCTGGAAATAATTAATAAAGCGATACATAATTTAGTGTAACCATAACTAGTCACCAACACACAACACGTGTGACATGAACTCCACAACCACATCTTCCACTCACACCCACCACGTGATAACAGCGGAGGATTTTGGTGGAATAAGAGGGAATTGTTGTTTGTACTTTTTTATGAAAAAAAAACTCTACAATGAGCAGTGATCGGTACAGGAACGTTTTGGAGGCCCATGTTCTCTTTTATGCTACTCGTGCCGTGAAATTTCTTACGCAAGATGAGGTTCCCTGTCATACTCCCAAAACAGTAATAAAAAAAGCCTTTCTGGTCACAACGTCATCATACTGAAGTGGTCCGGGAAAATCCACCATCTAAAGCTGAACAGAAATTACTGGTTTTCATAACAGAATGCCTAGTTACTGCAAACTAGTCCCCTACTGAAGTTGAAGGAGGCCGAAAACACCGTGCACTTCAAGGCTGTATCTATACACATGCACCTTCATTTAGTCCTCAAAGCATATAACCAAACCACAACATTTGAGAGATATGTTTGCATCATTTTTTTAATTTTAAACTACTTTTTTTTAGTCGGCCCTTTAGGCCCTCAAAGCATATAACCAAACCACAACATTTTCAGAGATTTGTTTGCATCATTTTTTTAATTTTAAACTACTTTTTATAGGAGTCGGCCCTTTAGACGGGCGACAAATTTCTTTTGTAGTGACTTCTGTACAGGGCGCGGTAAATGAGAAGAAATTTTTGTAGATTTAACAGAGGCGGAAATCGAGGAAACAAAAAACTCCTTTTATCAACGAAATGTAGAAATAATGTCCATTTGTTTTTCTTTGTATTCTAATTCTTGCTTTACGCATTTTATGTTGAACTCTATTTGGCTAATACTAAATCTACAAATATGTCAGATCATGCTACCGCCCCTAAATACATATACAGCAACATAAATGAAAGAATACGAGTCAAGTTCATAGAGTACAAAGATATCAACACATACCACATTACATCATATGTCTACTGACAGAATCAACTCACTACCGCGGGGCTTCGCCCTCGAAATCATCCAGAAAATAAAAAACGAGAGGAAACTAAAACTAAAACTAGCGCAACTCCCAACAATTCCAAACTAAGCGGCGGGTTGCCCAATTTTCTACGACGTTGGTGGTGAATTTTACTTCGAGGTATTCGATCGTGTTGTAGGAAAGATACCAAAGATAAATTCAACGTATAAAGAATGGAAGAAAGTTGGAGTAGAAGGTATAACAAACCGTCGATGGTTCCCTTCAATACTATACAGCTCCGTCTGTTGCACGTGTATGTACCATATTCAGGGTCACTATATAAATATATATATTTATGTATAAACATATATACACAAAATACGGCTAATCTGACATCAAAATTTCTCATGATCCTAGTTTCGAGTACGTCAGAGTCCGCACGTCATAGTCTGGGTTCTTGATTTCTGCTCCACAGATGGTACAATTCACAGCTGGTGTAATTCACAGCTGGTGCAATTCACAGCTAGTGTAATTCGCAGCTGGTGCAATTCACAGCTGGTGAGATGCAGAATACGTACAACCCCCAGCTGGAGCAGTACACAACACAGCTGGCTCACACTACACTGTAATTCAGGTGATGTCAGGCAGGGTGTACACCACCACACACATGGCCTTCTCCCTCCTGATCGTGTTGCTGTACAAGGACCTCGGAGACATTCCTGCATCGCTCTCAACCTCGGCAGAAGTCATTGTGGCCTTCACCAAGCGAGAGAATCTTGGAGCCCGCAAGGCCTCCGGAGGATCTTTGGGGGGAAGTAAATTTCCTCTTGGTCCATGCAAAAGACCTCCACGAGAGGAGGGGCAATCAGGTCTCTCCCGCGATACACCCACGTGGCTGGCGGGGGCACGTCGAGTTAACAGATGACGAGGGCCATGCCCAGATTTTCCTGTTTTTGAACTCCAGCTTCTAAACTCTTTGTATTCGTCACGCAAAAGTTTTTTAAGCTCCAGCGACATCGACTTCTTTTTGTTCTTTTTCTGGTTCTGTGGAGATTTTGTATTGGTCAGATTTTTTCGCCGACTGTTGCCGTTGTCGGACATTTCTTCGGTGTCTGTTTCATATCCCTCCATATCAGCCATTTCTAAACTGGATCCACCGCTTTTCGCGGTCATTCTCCTCACTTTTTCAGGACCTTTTTGGGTTTGCCAAGAAACTGGCTTTCCCACACGAAATTCTTCCGATGATTCTCCCTCTGACTCAGACGCAGAAGGTTGTTCAAGTCTATCAATCACATCCTTAGGATGGAATCCAAACTGTCTTAACTCCTTGCACTCATCATCCAGTAGATTTCTCAGCTCCAGGGGCATTCTTTTCTTTTTGGTGTGGGTCTTGGAAGTGTTTGGCATGGACTGATTTTGCTTGGATGCTACCAGCTCATCTTCAGAAGACGATCTTGACGACAAACTAGCACTTTTTCGACCACAAAGTTCCGATTCAGAAGATCTGCTAAAACTACTACTACAACTGCTGCTACTACTACTTTCATTCCCTTGAGTTGGCAGCCCTTGCCGGCCTTGAACGTAGCGGTTGTCAACTTGACTGGGGAGAACACCACTTCTACCAAATTCCTTGTCGCTGTCATGAGTCAATCTCTCGAGGTTCGTCCAATTCTTCGACTCGCGCAACAGTCGAGTCCGTGTCCTCTTGCGCGCTACCTGTCGTTTCCGCGTCCGAGCGCTCGAGACAGACTGAGTCTTATTATTATACATGGAATCACGTTCAATACAGGACCCTGAAGCCTTAGGGCGAAACTTCAGAGGTTGGGTAACAGGACTGAGAGGAGGGTAGAACTCGAGTGAGTGGCAGCTATCATGCGCATAACTACCAGAAAAGCGTCGTTTCCTCACCCCACCCCCAGATGTTGTTCCTAAACACTCTGGAGCTCCTAAATCTTCATCAGACGTTGAAGATGAAGAATGATTTTCAGACAAGAAATCGCGTCCTGGCTTTGTTGGACCTCCTAATTGTCTGTCGGCCGCAACATTAACCCTCGCTACAACAGAATCCTTCAACAAGCTGTCTCTTGAGCGAACACGACCGGTATTCAAGCCAATGATATCACGTGGATGGAAGCCACTCTTCTGAAACTCTTTGCACTCATCCATCGTTAACCTCAACAGTATCCTCTTCATGGACCGTTTTCTTCTACGCTTTGCTTTATTTTGAGCAGAATTAGGCGCATGATTCTGAGGTTTTCGAATGGACGAGCCTTGTGCTCCGTATTTCAATCGATCAAGGAACACATTGAAGGACTTCAAGTTTTGCGTCTCTTTCTTACTTTTCTGAGGCACAGTAACACGATCCAAGCCAGTAGGAGAAGCGAACGAATTTCTTAAATCTATAGTACATTCTCTGGGCAACTGGGCCCTATTGAGAGCTTTGGCATCATTTTCTCCAGTCACTGAGACACTAGTTGGTACGGGACAAGACTTCTTTAAAGATATTTCAACTTCATTTGATGACTCAGAATCAGACGAACAAGGACGTTTTGGTGCTCCAACTGAGCCAGATGTAACAGAATGACCTGAGGTAAAGGACTGGGACGTGTCTGGACCAGGCAAGGAATGAGAAACCAATGATCCTGAAGATCTCGAGGTTACTGCATTCAATGTAGATGAGCTAGGACCTGCTGACGTACATCCCATACGACCAGAAGAGAAATCACGCGGTCTTGAATAGGAGACGAAGAGGTTTGGGTTACGAGGAGACTCTGACTCCAGACTAGCTCCACAGCCCGAGTCTGTGATCCAGGCAGGTGCTGCCAGAGATCCAGGGCTTCCTTCAAGGGAGGGAAGGTCTAGTCTCCTGCAAGACAGCTTACGGGCCGAAGAGGTCATCCTAGCGGACTCTGGAACCCAGTTCCGCTCAGGGTTTGAAGTCTTTGATAAAATTCGAGGACTTTGACGGATTGCAGATGGCAGGTTTACGTTCATCAGAGATTCACGGTTTGGACAATCATTAACCAAAGATTTTGGAATCAAAGTTCCACCTGCTGCCTCTGAAGTACTGCCCAATGACAGCTGTTCAGTTTCACCACTGCCAGACTTAATGTTGACACATCCGCCACTGCTGTCCGTGGTCGTCTTACGGAACGAGATTTCTGGGTCTGGGTTTGGGTCTGGAGAACTGCTGAACAACCGAGAACAGTTGAATTCTATTGAGGAAGAAAAAGCATCCCTTAACGGACCATCAGTGATGCTGAAAAGGATAGATTGGCTAAGCAAGCGACTCGTTTCTTCCAGATAATCTGGATCAGCGTAGGACGCGGCAGATTTCTCCGCAAGATTTTGGTTCTCCTCGACTCTTTTTTGAGAAGGGGGAGGAGTTTTGGACCGAGGTCCGTTAGTGGAGCACCTCGTGGCAGAATCTTGATTCTTCCTCTTCTTTAAAAACTTCTGTTTAGACGGTAGCCCAAACCCTGACCTCACAGGTAGTCCAGGTGATGCGTTGTGTTTGTTGACGACCAGTTTATCAAGAGTACGGCGCGTTAAGCGGCCTGAAGAATGTGACTTCAGAGCTAACAGTTCCTTCACTCCTCTTAGCTCCTTGCACTCATCTTGTAAGCACGCGTTAATGTCTCTTCTCAAG
Organism: Trinorchestia longiramus; assembly: GCA_006783055.1. Lineage (NCBI taxonomy): Eukaryota > Metazoa > Arthropoda > Malacostraca > Amphipoda > Talitridae > Trinorchestia > Trinorchestia longiramus. The sequence continues at coordinate 4,688 of VCRD01011582.1, read as the reverse complement.
GCGACTCGTGTTTTTTGAGGAATCATTGGGACCTCCCAGTTCATCTTGTCGTCGGAAGTGACACTACAAGACAAATTTTTCATGAATTTCTGTCCATCATCCACTGAAGCGTTGCAAGTTTTCCGGTCAGAGACCGGGGTGTTTTCTTCAGTCTCTTCAACAGTGTTGCACTCTGAATTGCGACGCATAAATTCAGAAGCCCCAGTGATGAGTCCATTGATTAAGTTAAATCCTTTACTTATGGCTGAAGTGAAGAGGTTACCAGACGACGAAGACCTACTGGACTCGAGGGGCGAAGACGTTACAACCAAGTCAGGTGCTAGAGGCTTGCTACAAGCAACTTCCTCAAGAAGAGCTGCTGAAGTAACAACACAATTCTGGGGTTGGAGCATGATGTTCTCTGACGGAACTGTCAGCTGAAGTGATGCCTCTTCTGCAGAAATTCTGGAGTTCGACGAGAGAGCCAGCAACGCATCCTCGTCAACAACTGGAGGCAGAGTGAATGACACCTCTTTGTCCACCACAACACGCAAGCCGTTGCCTGACTTCGGATCAGCATCAAAGTCGCAGTTTGAGTGAACACGAGGAGGGGATTCTGACGAACCCACACCCAATTCGATTTCGTTCACGTTCCAGTCCACAACATCTGGATCCGTGGATTCCAACGCATGCGCATAGCTAGAACCGTTACACAGCAACCCTCCCTTGCTCCTGGCACCAGAACTGGAGTAGGTTTCGTCTCGAGCAGGAGTCACCAGTTCTTGGGCTTCATGGTCTCTACGAAGGACCTTGCAAGGTCGAGCAGTCGAGGCTTCCTGCAGCTCACACACAGACATCAGTCGCTTACCGGACTTTAGACAGTCATTAGGTCTCGACGAGGAACTATTTTGGAGGGCAGCGACATTTGCAAGCTCGTATTCAGAGTCGTACCCAGAAATAAGTCGCATACTAGCCTTTTTGTTCTCCAGGATCTTGGTCTCATCCCAGGCAAAGCCATTGCAAATATTAGAGCACTGGCGGCTACAGTAGCCCGTTACCTTGTTATTGTTTGACAGAGACGGCACCACTATAGGAACAAGGCAAGTCTTTATGTGCTTTACAACTCTTTGGTTTCGAATAGGCAATCCTTCACATTGTTTCGCTTTGAGGGAAGCCAAATTGTAACGCTCCTCTTCTTCAGTGATGACCTCAAAGCCAGTAGATTGCTCCATGGACTTGTAAAGCACATTGTTCTTACAACTCTTAGAAGAGAAGTCAAACTCGCTGCTAACATCTGAACTGCAGGGCCGAGGTGTTTCCTTAGAGACGCTTAGTCGCGTACGGGGCTTTCGATGATCACATGGATCACCATTTAGCAATTTCTTGGATGATACTGACTCACACGGAGGTGTGGTAAGCACGTTTTTATCCTGGAATGGATTGGCTAACTGGCTAACATTTCCATTTCTCTCTCTCTTAATCGACGAGATTTCTTTCAGCAATGCAGCTCTTGTTATTCTTCGAATGGGTCCCTGGCCACAATTGGATAATTTAGAGACGCCCTTTATTTCGATGTCGCCATTGGTCACAAGAGCTTCCGCTGCTGATAGGCGGGTGAACTGCTGTTCTCCTATTGGGTGGTGAGGAGGGGATTGTGACCAATGGCTATGCTCGTTTTTTGACGAAAAGTCAGTCAGAGGCTGCTGATGTTGTATAGAAGTGGGACGTTGCATTGTAGATGGCATACTACCAGGGTGATTTGACAAGTTTTTTGAAGGCACTATTATATTCTTATTATGATTACCATTACTACTATGTTTAGGGAAACTACCAACTGCACCACCACTACCACCACCGGTGGTGGTCATTCTTGAACTCTTGGAAGCACCTAAAGAATTGTTATTGGATACACTAAGAATGTTAGGAACCATATTATCTGAAACCAAGCTGTTATCGTGGGAAGGATAACCTTCCAGCCCCGCTGTTTGCAAAGGGTTCAAAATTAGACCTTGATTGTAATCGTAAGATTTGTACTCCATTTCATCATCGCTTGATATATCAATGACATCAATGATAGACATCCCGTTGTCATGCTTTGAAGTTGGAGGTCTGTATTCTGATAACGGACGAAACTTACTGTTCGCTTTGAACCCAAGAAATTCTGAAGAAGAACTGAACTCACTAAGGTGCGGTTCCACAAACTCACCACAGGAGGCATTGCCGTGGTTAGCTTCAGAATACCGGTAAGATGTTCTACTGCCAGTGTGGTTTGCTTCGGAGTATCCCACGTTTGGGTCAACATACGATGACCCAACGATGTGGGACTCAGAGACGCCTTTAAGCTCTCCAATTTTGCGAGGAAATCTGTTCGTTTCTCGGAGAGTTTGCTTGATGACGTCTTTTAAACGATGTGCCATGGCATCGTCAGAGAGGGTCTTCGGAGTCAAGTCTCTGAGTTCACTGAGCCTGACAACGCTGTCAGCACCCAGAGAATTGATGACAGGGACGTGCTGGGTGTCACTAGGCAGCTGCTTGATGTAGCTTGGACCCTGGTGAGCTTGGTGAGGTCTGGCAGGTGCTTGGTAAGGTTTACAATGCATCCGACGACGACTTTTAGGGCCAGGTTTGTGAACGAAGTGCCGGGGCGCTGTAAAAAGACTTCGATTGTCCATGCAAGGCAAAACCTGACTCGGTACAGAATGAGGGGGATTTGATACAGAATGAGGGGCATTTGATACAGAATGAGGGGCATTTGATACAGAATGAGGGGCATTTGATACAGAATGAGGGGCATTTGATACAGAATGAGGGGCATTTGATACAGAATGAGGGGCATTTGATACAGAATGAGGGGCATTTGATACAGAATGAGGGGCATTTGATACAGGATGAGGGGCATTTGATACAGAATGAGAGGGATTTGATACAGGATGAAGAGGATTCGACACAGAATGAGGAAAATTTGATACAGGATGATTTGACACAGAATGAAGGGGATTTGACACAGAATGAGGGGGATTTAATACAGAATGAGGGGGATTTGACACAGAATGAGGGGGATTTGACACAGAATGAGGGGGATTTGACACAGAATGAGGAGGATTTAATACAGAATGAGTGGGATTTGACACAGAATGAGGGGAACTTACTACAGAATGAGGGGGATTTGACCCAGCTACAGAAAGTTCAGAATATCCAACAGGTACTTTCTGCTGCAGATGTTGCTGGTGTTTGCGGTGCATCATCGAGCGTCCTGAAGCAGCACTGGCCAATACAGACTCGACCTCTGGATTAGTGATGCGTGGGATGGAGGGAGGCAGAGTGGTAAGTCTCACCATATCGTGGGCGTTGTTCAAAGTTTTGCCATGATGCAACATTAAGTTGATCATGAGGTCCGACGACCCTAACTTGTAAGCCACTTCCTTCAGGACGCCGTACTTGATGAGCAGCGCGTTTTGCTGCTGTGGGGTTGGATGCCGCGTACTGTACTCCTCCATAGCTTTGGTTGGGAGGTTCAAGGTGCGCATGGACTTGGTGAGGAGCTGGACCAGTAAACCAGAAGGTGAGAACAGCTTTTGAAGAGTAACAGCAACCACGTTGTTGGGCACCGCTCCACCTGCTATCACGTGCTCCATGAACCCAGGGGCTGTTACCCAGTTGCAGTTACCAGTTACCATCTGGAGAATTTGCCCCAAGGGCACGGTATCTCGAGTAGCCTCTACGGCATGTGGGCCCCCCACAGCAGTACGGGGGTCTACGATGCTCCCACTACCCTCATCCTGCGTCAGGTCGATGTAGAGGGCAGCCTTTTGATGGTCACCCAACCGAGCATACCTGTCGATGACGCGCTTGGGGATCCTGTTCACCAGAACCCTGGCAGGCTTCAGCTGATGGTGTTGGATACGAGTCTTTGTGTCTAACCCTGTCTCAATGGTGAGCCATCGGTCGCATCGCTGAGACTTATTGAAGCAGTACGTGTGATGCCAGGGGAGTTTAGACGTCCTGTACACTGTCACCCAGCGAGCCAATCCACGGTTCCTGCCGGGCATTTCAAATAATATCAACATTTCCATGATTGCCTAGCCGGTGCCAATTTTGACTTTGTACGCATAGTCACTAGATGGTTCGGCAATATTTACTTAGGCGTAAACATTAAGAGTCCCATCAGTGGGCCTCTTCGCAATAAATACGTTCAAATTCCCACAATTTTTCTGTTATTTCATAGAATGACTCAATCCCAGCCGGATATTTAAAATTATGGATACTTGTCACTGATTATACATGAAGATACATTGTACATTATAATGAATATTATTTGATTGTATATTATCAATAGCACCACTATATGCCATAATCATCATCTATGTTCTTTACACCATAACTTCCTTTTTTGACAATAGAAGAGACAACTCACGTATCTCTAAGAGGGGGGAAAAGCATGTCAGGAGCCGCAGGCAGATGGCGCTCGTAACGGAGAACCAGCTGTTGAGCAGGGGTAGTCTGTGGACCATCTGTCCTGCCTGTGGTGGTGCTGCGCCCCCCCTGTAGCCTCAGTGCCCTGCACAGCAGCATCTCTAGTCAGCACCTCCTCTAGTCAGCACCTCTCCTAGTCAGCACCTCTCCTAGTCAGCACCTCTCCTAGTCAGCACCTCTCCTAGTCAGCACCTCTCCTAGTCAGCACCTCTCCTAGTCAGCACCTCTCCTAGTCA
>VCRD01011578.1:0-10365 GCA_006783055.1 Trinorchestia longiramus | reverse complement strand
AGGGGAATATAACTAGCGGGAAAGCCTCCAGTTTACACGGCAACAGGGGAATATAAATAGCGGGAAAGCCTCCAGTTCACACGGCAACAGGGGATATACCTAGCGGGAAGGCCTCCAGTTCACACTTGATCTTGTTAGAGCGCCCCGAGTGAGCAACCTCATGGAAACTTACCTGCCGTGGGCGGGCTGGTGGTGGTGCTGGGGGTGATGGTGGGTGTGGTAGAGAGGAGGGGGATGGCGGTGGGGTGAGGTGGTTGTCCCCTGTGCTCCCCCTGCTGGTAGGTAGTTGGTTACCATATCTTCCTCGCTGTCTTCGCCACTCTCCGCCCCCTCGTCTGAAAGCCATCAAAAATACCAAAAACTAGAAAAATACATATAATAAATAATTTTTTGTGAAACTTTCTGCCCGAATATGATTGACGAGTGAAATATATTTCATGTGTAATCTTGAGTCACAGTTGCCTTCCACTTAAGCTGAGCTTTAACTATTCTATTTTCTTGTCATGTGTGGAGATTCACGCTAAAAATAATGAGCTTTGGTTTAATTTTACAGTTTATTGTATGTAAGTTAATTGTATCATATCCAACGAACATCATAAAGGCAAAAGAAAAAATATAATTCTGTCAGGTTGGTACACGAGTAATATCCGATTTTAAAGTCTATAATAACCATGAAAAATCTCATGATTAAAAACATCTATTCGATGACAAAATCTTTTGCTTTCTAGAACATGAATCCCATGCTTGTAAAATTCCTTGGGTTTTGAAGCAAAACATGAATCTTATTAATTTTCCATCTCTTGATGTCCACCTAAGACCATCTGAAAACAAGAGATAATCAGAAGCAACAAGGTCAGGAGAACATGGTGCATGAAGTTATGTATCCCAACCAAACTCTTCCACGAGATTTTGGGTCAGCCAACCTGTGTGAGGACGAGCATCATCATGATGGATGAAGACACTTTTTTCTGTTCACTAAAGAGGGTCGCTCCTGGTTCCAAACTGCGCAGTTAAGATGAGTAATGAATATTCTATTGTTGTTTAACATTTTGTAAAAAAGAGAATTTTTTCAACATCATACCATACGATCAACACATCTTTTGATGGAATTTTCCTGTCGGGTAGTCAACTGCTCTTTCTTCTAGTTTACTCCAAGATCGGATCCATATAACACTATGGCAGAGCATCTACATCCCATCACATGTAGCAAACTTAAAAATGGTGCCTGAAAGTGTCAAGAAAATAATGACTCACAGCGAGCAAAACGCTGTAGCACATTCTCTGGAAACGGTTCGTGTGCGGGCCCATTTTTCCTGCCACTGAATCCTTTCTGATTCTTTTTAGTTGGTGAAGCACTGTTCTGAGGTATACATTATTTGTTCTGTAAGTTTCCTAGATGTAATAGTTGGATTGTCTGTGACAACAGCTTACAATTCTTCAAAACTATTTTTGGAATGACCCTCTTTTGGCTCATCTTTCAAGCTCAAATTCCCACTTCAGAAACGAGAAATTTGCCACTTACAATTTCTTTCATTCCCTGCATCATCTCCATAAACGATCAGAAAAGGCATAACTGCTGCACTTGCATTTACACCTTTATGAAGCTTATATAGTAACACATGTCTAATATGATCATATGGGACGAATATGGATGCAAATATTGGAAAAGATTGTTTGTTTTTTAATTTGAAAGAATAGACATAAATCATTCATTATTATATTCCTAAACTATAAAGAAAGACAATAATTTGACAATTACTACCTAAAACTTTCTCCTCAAAAATTGGACATTACTTTTGAATAAAGCAGATGGTTTGTTTTAGTAAGGCAAACCCTCAGACCCGAGCCAGTATTTTGGTTCATAGTATGCATAAAAATAAAATTTTTGTATTATACCTCAGATTTGTTCATTTCTCCTCCATAATTTTTGCCTAGTCAAAAAAAAACTTAAACATAAACTTTTAGTGTACAACATATGAGAGTAACTGAAATGTATAGAACGCTCCCCGTAGACTTGTTGCGTTTCACATGGTTTAGTTAAACAGCCATTTTCTTTTCTTTTCTTATCTGTAGAGAAAATGACCAAATTGGAGAGGAAACTAAATAATACATTTTATAAATGAACTAAAATGTACTTCCGTTGGTCGAAAACAGTTGATGCATACACCTTTTACGTTGTTCGAAACAGTTGGTACAGAGGGGGAAAAATTCAAAATTTAACTCACATAATAGCTTCAACTTTATGTATTATGTTCTTAAAAAGCACATAAAACCAAGTTAAAGAATTAATCTTCCGAACGTTTTCCGGAACATTAATGTCAGGATGTTTCCTCCACTGTGCACCAACTACTTCCGACCAGACGCAGCAATACTTGATGATGTATTTCAAACTTCCTCATTAGTAACACTTGGACGATTTGACTTGTAAATCAATGCAGTCGTTACGGAAGCAATTAGCTGCAAAACGACCCGCGCCAATTTAGAGAATTTTTTTGAAGTGAAAGTTTTCATGTTTCTCTCATTGGTCTGCGCATGCTACGTCTAGAAGTACGTACACAGTTCGGAAAAACTGAGAATCTTTTTATAGTTATCGCTGGGATTCAAGAGTTTGATTAAGACTGAAATAGAGTGGCACTCATGTACACTTTCATGTTCAAAAGAAAATGACATACAAACACTCAGGCTTGAGTGAAGACAACCATCGGTGTGTCATACGCGTAGGAACATGAAGTATACTCGTGTATGAGTGATGCAGGGCTTTCAGAAGCGAGTTATGATAGCCTCTAGTTATTCCTTGTTTGACCTAAAACGGTTCAAAGCATTCACTAAATGTTAGTGAGAAATAAAACGATGTATATCATTATGATGTTGAAGCCGTTGTATTATTTCTCTTTATTCAATTTTAGTAGAACAACGAACAACGGCTTTTCGAAAACTTAGTTTTTACGAGGTAAATTTAACGAACGACTTTATTACCACTAAGAAAAACATAATGCTGTACTTACTCAGTGTTCTGCTGACGATTTCAAATTTTAGATGTGTATTGAATTGAACTACACTAGTTTATTGGCGTAATTAATGCACGCAGTTTTAAGAAACACATCCTAGTCAGCTCGCCAGTCCGGTCAATAGAAGAAGCACGGTCTCACCTAGAGAAGCTACCAGTGGTTTTGTTGACAACGAAATGCGATCTTTGTATATTAAAGACTCGAGGAGGGTTGTTGGCATTCACGTTTCATACGTGAATGCCACTTATCGAGGGACAGGAAGTGTGTGGATATAACGCTAAATGATGCAGTGGACTAGAAAGAAAGAAAGCTTAAAATATTCTCCTCCAGACAAACAATAAAACAGTAGTAGCTCTACATTGAGAAAAAACTTCTGGTGTATAAATGATGATCACATACACACCAAAGGCATGCGTGAGCACACAGAACATAAAATTATCTCAAACATCTATAGACCAAGACGATTCAAAACACACCCTGGGCCACAATGGTGTTTCATTTTTTAACCGCATACAAATCAGGAAACAGAAATTAACGATAACACCTGGTTTCCTAAAATTTGGCATAATCAACAAAATTTCAACTATTTTCATTTCACATTAAAAGACTTCGAAATGTGAGCCCTGCAGCATTTAAAATTCATCGCATGCCAAAATTGAAAAGCCAACTCTACGTGTCTAACTCGCGGCGCCCAGCACAGGGAGAAATGCAAACAAAGTGCCGCACGAAAAATAGCTTGTGGTGTTCTCTGGGTGGAGGTGCGGGCAGTTTTGCTGCCGTCCCTCACAAATTAGGTTAAGGGCCGCTCTACGTGCGTGGCCCCCGCAAACCAACTCAAACAATCAACTCTATTGAATTAAAGGCAATGCAAGCGCAGCTCACGTTCTTGTGACGCTGTCTGCTTTGTAGGCGTGCATGATTTCAACGCGAACGCTTGTGAGCAGCGGCTGTACATTGGTGTGTCATTCAGTCATTAATACTCCATACAAAGAGAATAATTTAAGGAAGCGTCTGCGGATAAATGCTCACAAAGATTTTATGTACGTGAGAGTTTTTTGATCATTGAAAAAACTGCGCCAAAAACATAAAGTGAAGCTTTCTCACCTTGTGTTATGGAAAGAGTGACACTATCACGTGTGCGTGTTATGGAGAGAGTGACACTATCACGTGTGCGTGTTATGGAGAGAGTGACACTATCACGTGTGCGTGTTATGGAGAGAGTGACACTATCATGTGTACATACATTGTACAATATAGAGCAATCATAAACAATTTCTGCTGCTTCTGTCTCAGTGATCTGTTTTCTAATGAGTAAATACCGTACAAAAACGCCATTAATTATAATGTTTTCAAACTAAAGTGGAATTTATAGTGCAGTGTCAACAAAAAATTGATAGAGTTTCAAACATACACTCAAGCGTAAAATTGGAGTTTCAAACGAACACTCAAGAGCATCCTCTTACTTGTGGAACAGGAGTCCCAACACAACATTGTGTCATGCACCACTTTCTGGTGAACATCTTAGCTACTACTTACTTCCTCAACTCATTCCCCTACACGAACTCATGCACACAAGTGCAAAACTCTTGCTTGCTAGGAAGATTTGATCAAATATTCCTGCTTGGGTCTTTAAGTCCACAAATGTACCATATGAACGTGGGTCACATCGTATTTTAATGCTTATTCTTGTCTCAAATGATGCCCACTCAGACTGCCCTCTGTAACTGATCCTAGTGTCAATTTTGGGAAGATTTAGTTAGTCATTGGACTTCAGTTCTTTATTTCAGATGTTAAAAATGGTCTTAACGATTATGCTTAGTTTTATTTGATAGTTGATGTGTAACAGTAATTAAACATTTTACGTGTTACAGTTGTTAGACATTTGACGTGTTACAGTTGTTAGACATTTGATGTGTTACAGTTGTTAACTATTTAATACACTCCAGTTGTTGAACATTTAGTACAGTAGAGTTGTTATCTGTGCAATTAGCAAGTAAGGTTTATCTCGTACTCTCCCTTGCAGCGCAGTTCCTGGTTAGGATTTACTTCAGTTGTGAGAGTTTTAGCTCTGAACGCATAATTGCTTGTATACAACTGTTTTTATCAAATAATCTTCGCAGTGTATACGTTTATATGAGTGAACTAGAAATGGCAAAGTATTACTATATTGCTTCCGGCTTTCAAAAAGTAAGCTCTATTCCAATGGAAAAACCTGAACATCACAAATAACATTAAAATTTTTTACAAAATATTCAGGGAAATTACATACGATTTCATCAAAAAACACATAGAAAGAACAACCATCTTACAGGTTCAGAAAAATGAGGTTTGAAACAGAACGCTCTATTACATGTCCATGACAAAAGAAGCAAAGCGCAGATCATTGTTCATGATGAGCAACTTTCGAAAATTCAATCAAACTGGCGAGATGTTGCAGTAGAAAAAAAGATGGTGCGATCCTTTCGTGTCACTGACTTGAGAGCTGGAAACAGCTTGAAAATCTGTTGCACGCTGCAATTTTTGAACTTTTCTTGACGCATGACAGCCAGAAAAAGTTCAGGAAGCATAAGCAGACGACAATAATGAATTTTTAATTATGTGTTTAAGGAGGCGAAGCTTCGTGGCCTCGCCGTGAACCTAAACAACGCTGTGATGTTTTGGTTGCTTGACGGTCTCCTTTCACTGCTTGAGTCGTTAATGTTTGGTAGGACCACGAAGGGACAGAAATTAATACCATGGTACTTTTATTAGTATAATATAGCCTAGTTTTATTTCCCATATAATGCCCGGTCGACGTTTTAAGAGAACAGTATATTACATACAGAAAGAGAGGCATTTCAGTGTTTTTGCATCCGAATTCCAGCCAAGCCTAAGACCTGGTCGCGTCTACAACCTGGCTGTCAGTCACTGATGAGTCTTCCAGCCAGCACAAGACAACCAAACACTGCACGAGTTGGCCAATCAGTCCACCGACTGAGTGACAAGAATCACGACTTCCTTGTGATGCCGTAGAGTATAATCGATACTGGGCACAATTAACTCATGATAAACGCTCACATCATTATATCATACATAATTCTATACCTCTCTTTACAGCTCAAACGTAAGCTACAGGGTAGGATATGCAAGAAGCGTGGCAGGAAACAAAATGCTTCACAAGTCTGTGTGACCTACGATCAGCTGGCCTTGATAGAATCAAGTACGTCAAATTCACTTTGTATAAAAACGTAAATCTGTTTTTTTAAGTTGATCACGAATGAAGCTGGAATTGACTTGTCTTCAGAAATGCCTCAAAATTCCGTTCACTGAAATTTAAAAACTGACAAAGGTCGATTGCTTCCGGTATTGAAGCAATAACTGTTGTCAAGCAAGAATCATATCCTTATATATTGGAGTCTCGTATGAATCGAGTATTGTTCTGTCCCTTTATCGGAAACATTGCCGTTGCATTGTGTTTTTGTTTTGACTAAACTTTTAGAGCGAGACAAGAGGAGTTAGTAAAATAATATCTGGGAATGCCTAACAGATGCTAACCCAGCAGCTGACTCCCCCAAGCCAATCAACAAAAGAGCTTAAGAAATAAAACGCGTCGAGTCGAACTGCAGTCGGTACAAGAGACATCGTCCAGGCAGTGTGTCATCTATCATTGCCTGCTGGCAACAGGGGTAGTTGCATTTGATTATCTCATTGCACAACAGAGACCAAAAGACTCCAAATCACGCATCGAAAGAAATTAACAGCAAAGAACACGTCGAGGTCGTGAGAAGAAAAACGGCAAGCAACAAAGAGTCTCTGTTAATTAAATCGAGGTAGTCTAATTCAGTAGACGCGAGGGGCGTTTGATCATTGTACAAAGCACAGAAGCTGAGATGCCATGTCCCATAAGCATGAGACTTGGCAGAAGTCAAGTTCACAAGTACAGGAGGTATGCAGAAATGCATCAGCGTCAATAGCACGTGACGTCAGACTTCACTGTCTCAGGGTACGAGCTGGAGCCAGCAAGCCTGTCAGTGTCCATAGCGCAGGAGAGAGGAAACTTCCAATACAGGTTGCTATAGGACCAGTATACTGTAATTAGAAAGAGAATCAAGCCTTATTCCAAATTACATCCTGAAACGCAGTACTTCAATAATACATTTCCCACACACCAGCAAGAAGCGAAACGTTTAACATCAGTAGAGAAAGATCCTTTCTTTGGGGCATTCAGACATACTTTCCACACTTTGCTGAATTTGCTGAAAATGAGCTGTGGCCATCACAGCAGATAAAAATTCCAGATTAGGCGGTTGAATTTTGAAAAATTAGGCGTAACCATGGAGCTCTGTTCCAACACAAATACTGGACACAGCACGACACCACAGCGCCTGGGGCAGCAAAACACTTAACATGCATCGTAATCACACTGGGTTGTGATGTGAGAGAACGCTATGAAGCAAGCAGAGTTTCCTCTCATCAAATTCTAATTAGACAGCAAGATATTGATACGCCATCGTCAGACCAGGAAAAAACGCACTCTCTTAGTAAATGCGATAATTTTTACATACTATTCAAGAAATTTTTTGATCCTTTATGAGGGAATTCTTTAAAAAGTTCATGGTTTGAATATGCGTAATTAATTAACTAACTCGACAAATACAGTAAAATTGTAGTTATTTAGGAATCTCATTGATTTCATCTTGAACGTCTTTGATTATTCACATAAATTTGAAACAAATCCTAGATTATAAGCTAAAAATAAATTACGCACTTGCCAACCCCATACAGTTAGATTAAAAAGTATTCAACATACTTTAAACAAATATTTATTTCAGCTTTAATGAATTATGGTGGGAATTGCAAAATCAGATTGTGCTAAAACGTTTTATCAGAAGTGCAGAAATACTCTAAAATGAAATAGAAAATTATTTTTAAAATTTATTAGGAAAGTACAAATTAGCTAAAGTAAAAAGTATCATTGTAGTCTAACTTTTTTATTTTCACACACATTATTTGTATTATTTACAATGTATAGTGCTTTTAAGAGCATTTCTTCGTAATATTTAGAATTGCCCCGTCATTTTAATTGCAACAAATAACGAAGCTTGACTATACAATGATGGAAAAACTCAATATTCTGATTTTGAAACAATTTTTATTCAATTTGAGATGGTATTAGACTCCCGACGCCAAAATATAGAAGCTATTTCGCAATCTTGGAGCATCTAATCTTCAATGAGATTGTCATTTGACACGTTTGCCGTGTCTTCAGTTAACCAGTAAACATTATGCCAGTAACTAAAATTCTCAGCGTAGATCTCTCAGTCGAAACCCATGCCGCTGGTGATGCCTGTTGGGCAATTTCAAAGCAGTTTGAAGTGCGTCTTAGTCCACTTGCTTCAATAATTAACAAATGAAAGAAACAATATTCAAGAGTGCACCGCCTGCCTTCTGATGCCGCAAGGAAAATTTCCTCCAGATCAATCAGAAAAATTGTCAAAATTGTTTCTGAGAAGCCTTACACTACAGGAGTTTGTTGAAACTTAAGTCTGTAGGAACAACAATTGGTCGTCAGACTGCGACTGATGCATTTGCGGCTCAGTTCTACGACGATAGGAAAGTTCCCCTTCCAACAAACTGCTACGTAAAAGCACGACTTTTCTTTGCCAAAATATATTCATCAAAACCAGCAAGCTCCAGGAACAATATCTTCTGGTCGGATGAGCCAAAAATAGAACTATTCAACCACAACTGTAGGCGGTTTAATTAGAGGAAGAAACACAAGGAATTTCGTCTGAAGAAAACTATTCCTACCGTTATATTTGACAGAGGCAATACATACAATGCTTTGGGGAAGCTTATTGTCTCGATGTACAGGTAGTCTTCATGTTATTAATGGATGCATAAATAGGGAGATGTTTTGAGATATTTTGTTCAAGAATCTTTTTGAATCGGTGAACAAGCTCTCATAGGAAAAATTGGGAATTCCAGCAAGACAATGACCCACAACACACAGCTAAAACAACTACAGAATGGTTTGCCAACCAGAATGTGGAGATATTACAGCGACCAGCCAATCACCAGATCTGAACAACATTGAAACTTACTATGGAGTTTAAAGTTATAGTATACCAAAGACAGCTAAGAAATTTGCATGATTTTGTGAAAGCTTGCATAGAAGAATGTGAGAAAATTCGTATCAAAAAGTGTAGAAAACTAACTTCTGAATACAATAAACGACTGGATGTGATTATATAAAACAAAAGGTCGGTCACAAAATATTGAATGCATTTTACTAATGTAATGAATACTTTTTAGCCGTAATTAAATTGCATTGCTTGTTCCAAACGTTTTTTAAAATAATTTTCCATTACATTTTGCGGTATTTTGTATTCATAATAAAGGCATTATTTCAGTATAACTTGGCATTGTAATTCGCATCATTATCTATTAAAACTTAAATATGTTTGTTCATGTGTGTTTCTACTTTTTAAAATAACTAAATGCTTACCTTAATCATACAGGCCTGTATTTCAGGCACGCAGTAACTGTAAATCAACACAAAACTACGTGTATAGTTTTAAGAGGAACTTAACGAGATTCTCGGCACAGACAACTCGCACCAATCAACATTAATTGGCGCACGTAAAAACCAAACGCAGGTAAAACTTTGTGTAGAGCTCGTAGCCAGAATTTTACGAGGTGTGCACCTCAACTTCTCACAAAAGCAAGTTGAGCTGCCGCGGAAAGTTAGCGCAGCACGTAGGCAGAAATGCACTTGGATTATTCCTTTTCAGCTCAGGCGGCAACATTGAAATTCAGGAGCTGGAGCGAGGCCCGCGAATGCAGTTTGAAATTACAGAGCGTATGCTTTTGTGATGATGTTTTTCACGAGGATATCTGACTGAACAGCTCGACACCAGCCATGCAGCAGCTCGCGCACTATCAAAGCAATATGACAGCACTTATACCTGTAACGTTCTGGTCTACACAGGTGTATGCAGGGCACGTACACTGTACATGGAACTTATATCTTACGTTCATGAGCTTATCTTGCCAAAGTTCATACAATATACACAATATTCTATCAGAACGCAAACAATTCATGAACACAAAAAAGTACTTTTTTAAAGTATTGTCCATTATACAGGGTGTCTCAAAAAAATGTACTCACCCTTTAACCGTTGCTAACATGCTGTCTTCTTTGTGTTGCAGGTGTGAGGTTCGAATCTTTGCGAACATGATTCTTTAATCACATTTATTCATGAACACACACATTATAGACTAGGACAACTTCATTATCACAACACGATAATAGGCTAGGACAACTGAAGATACTGGTTGGCAACGTACAAAGCCTCCTACCAAAAATGTCGCAACT
>VCRD01011566.1:0-10381 GCA_006783055.1 Trinorchestia longiramus | reverse complement strand
ATTGCTGTCAACAAAAACTTCAAAACGCGAGACACTTTCACCAGCCAATCTCAGGTCACGAGTCAAAAACTACTGCCTGCGTCGCCAAGACTATACGTCAAGTTTCAGCATTGAGGACGAGAACAGTAGCTGGGAGCATCATCACTGGTCGTGAGATATTAGCATTATGAATTGAAAAACCAATGCATATGTATCCACTGTACACTTGATTGAAATTAAAGTTCTTTCTAGCGTTTTTTCGATGCTTTAACACATCGAATTTCAATGGAAAACATTCTCAGGTACTCTTTGTCGAATCACGATGAAAAGTTTTGAAACAAATCTTTGTAGACCTGGATTTTCTCTAGGCCTTTACTAATTTTCCTTCTTTCATGTCCTGATTTCGTTTACAATGCGTGAGGAGATGAAGTATGGCTGGCATCATGCACGGGAGTAATGTATGTTTCATTTATTTGTTACTGTCCTTCGATTTCATTCCAAATGATATAGTCAATTCATTGCGAGAGACTACGTTCCAAACCCTACGCGGTAGATGAAAACCTACAAAGTAGAAATATGTACGTGTATATTTTATAATCTCCGTATACTTACATATATAAAAATTTTGTCTACATTATTACAAACGTTTTATAAACATTTCCAGCATCACTAAAACCTTTAAACACTCGTGAATCCATTTGTGAGATACTTTGAAAAAATCCTATACATAGCACATACATACGAGTATACACGTATATTCTATGTCTCGAGTGACTGCAAAAACGTACTCTTTTTTATAATGTATTTGTTTTTATAATGCTTGCATTGTTACCTATAAGTACTAAAGTTAGAAAGTTGAAACACGTTTGATTGCAAGTTCTGGAATTGTCCTGCACAGCTGCAGGATAGAGATAGAGTCTCGGACTATTGGAGCCCAATGAGGCGAATAGGAAAAAGGTTATCGCACGTGGAAGGAAAACATCAGGTCGTTACATATGAAATCCCCAACTTTGAAAAAAAAATTTATTAATACGAATTAATAAACAACATGAACCTTTTATCTACGTATGGGTTTAAAAAAATTGATTTAGGAGAGAAAAACCACGATAGGATCTGACACGAAGAAGTGCATATGAAAAAGTGATCACGTTTGTGTTCAATGCTGCAACATATTTAAAAATAAAACAAAAAATTAACGAGATAAAATTGGCACACAAGAAAATCGAATATTTCATACTGAACGATTTGATAGTAACGCACAAATTCGGATAAAAAGCCTTTGATATTTATTCTCATCAGGGAATAGGTTGTCTTCTGTTGTGTTTCATAGCAGCAGAAGCTGTTCAGTGTCAGGCTTCATTAAAATGGAACCATAACATGTAATCTCTATTCTGAAAAACTCCACATCAAGAGACTAAAATTCATACAGAATTAAACAATGTACATAAAACCAACAATACCTAAGACGGCTGGTACAACCAGCATTGCACAAGCGTTTCCTCCAATTATTCCAAAAAATAAAAATAAATTTGAGTTGAATGGAGAAGAGTAATTTAGAAAAAAAACCTAACCACCCCAGCTGGAGGGCTAGGCGAACGCAGGGCGTGTAGCCGGGAAGGTTCAGAGATTTAGGCAAAATTAATGGCACGTGAGGTGTAGGAGTGAACCAGAGCACGGTCCTTTTTGAGGGACACAGGGCCCTCACTTAGGAGTACAGGGCCCTCACTGAAGGGCACAGGGCCCTCACTGAAGGGCACAGGGCCCTCACTGAGGGGCACAGGGCCCTCACTGAGGGGCACAGGGCCCTCACTGAGGGGCACAGGGCCCTCATTTCTCGCAGTCAATCATGATCTTGATGGGCCCTCCCTCTCCAGTGCGTGCTGTGTCGAAGGCCTTCTGTGCCTCCGCCAGCGTGAAGCGGTGCGTGATGAGTGGCTTTACGTCTACACGTCCTGACGCTATCAGTTCCAGCGATAGCGGGTAGCTGTACACATAATTACCATTATTATTAAATTACCATTACTATTACCGTACTTGACGGAGTACAGGACACACTTTTTTCCAAAATTTTGGCTCAAAAAATCGAGCTGAGTCTTATACATCGTAGGTGAAGTTTGAGACCTCCCGTAGGCCTAGGCTAATCTTCTCTCTGACGCTCACTAACCCAGCTTACGCTCAGTACTTCGTCTTATATGCCGTCGTCGTATCTTATATACAGTCACATACGGTAATATATTCATTATAAGTTTTGTCAATTCCATTATTATCTTCAATTTATATCCAAGCATCAATATCAGCAAAGTAAGTAGGCACAAAACTAGGTAAGTCGTTCCGGAACAAGGAAATGGGCCCAAAACAATGGAGGGTGGCTGAAAAAAAAATGAAGGGCAGCCCAGGAAAAAATGAAGGGTGGCCCAGGAAAAAATGAAGAGTATCCCAGGAAAAAATGAAGGGCGGCCCAGAAAAAATGAAGGGCAGCCTAGAAAAAATGAAGGACAGCCCAGAAAAAATGAAGGACAGCCCAGAAAAAATGAAGGGCAGCCCAGAAAAAAATGAAGGGCAGCCCAGAAAAAATGAAGAGTATCCCAGAAAAAATGAAGGGCAGCCCAGAAAAAAATGAAGGGCGGCCCAGAAAAAATGAAGAGTATCCCAGAAAAAATGAAGGGCGGCCCAGAAAAAATGAAGGGCGGCCCAGAAAAAATGAAGAGTATCCCAGAAAAAAATGAAGGGCGGCCTCGAACAACGAACGGCGGCCTAAAACAATGGACAGCCCAGAACAAGGAGTAACATCACTGACCAGTTGACATAGCGGAAGATCCCCCTGATGTCCACCTCTCTGATGGCAGCGTCCACCAGAGGCACCTTCACTTCAGGAGGACCCATCCCAACCAGCACCACCACGCCTCCAGACTCTGTCGCCTGCTCGAAAGGCCTCAATGTGTTATTCATATGCTATCAACGTTAATTAAGTCAATTTATTTGGCTTCTGAATCACAATGTGTTTTTCATATCCTTTCAACGTTAATAAAATAAGTCATTTGGCTCCTATATCAAATATTGGAAATTAAATAGGGAGTTTTTATTACAATAGTAAGTAGTAAGCGGAACCGTTATTTAATAAGTATAATTGGATTCTACGCGAGGCTTTCAAGGAAATTTTCATATTCAGCCTGATGAAATATTTTACATGCGAAATATTTAATTCATACACAATTAAAGTCCAGATTATTAGAATTTTTACCGCATCCTTTTGATGAGTCATAAATTCTTACTGCCACGACACAGATACATTTGCATGTGCCAGGTAATTTTTACAATGGGACGTTAAGAACAAAGTTAATTCAACAAAACACAACATTCCCACAAAGATAAAGACCACCTACTATCTCCTTCAAGTCCAGATCTAAGTCTATGAAAGTTGACAGCACATTACCTAGGATGCACAACCTCAAATTACAACCAAGTTTTCTAGTACTCTATTATACCTAAACATTGTAGTACCAACACATGCAATTCAGTAACAAAGCCTGCATGCCACCACAGGGATAGCATATCTCCATAATTTTATTCTCTTCACTTTGATCCCTCGTCAGATAATTTGCACAGAAACCTTACTAATTGTCTTTCATTGGGACAAAACTCCATTCTCTCTTTTAGTCTTCTTTTTCTGCCTCTGTTCTTTCCATCACTCTTCATTTTTTCACAGATAATAACACAGTGAAAATATTAAAACCCATGTATTTTTAAAACCGTAGCTAATTATGAATTTTAAACGTGATATTCGATTTTACCGGACAACAATCTACCACAAACAGTTCACTCGATCTCAGAACCATAACTTTCTTAAATATCGCTGACTGGTACCAACACATTCTGAATAATCACTTCATTTCACTATGCACCTCTTAAATGTTTTGGCACTTGCTCTCAGGCGTCTTTTAAGTAGACTAGAGTACAACAATATTATCACCATCAATTAAATACTGCTTTTTCATCTTTACAACCAAATTTAAATAAGAAATTTGTCGAATTTGTCAAGGTTTGAATAAGAATTTTGTCAAATCTCACGTAGAACTTCAGGCACTATATGCACTTGTTATGATTGCATCAAAGCAATTCGGCTGTACAACACTTGACGTGTATAGCACGCTTTAAGAAGTACTCATCACCACAGCATTCAGGAAATTTACATGGCTTTATACAGAACAAGTTTTATGGATAGGGTGAACCGCGTCCATTGGTATAAGTTCCAATACTGACGTTCCAAAGCGAATGAAAAATTCAGCAGCAGCCCCCAAGCTGTCACAATACTGACGTTCTAAAGAGCAAGTCGTAATACTGACGTTCTAAAGAGCAAGTCGTAATACTGACGTTCTAAAGAGCAAGTCGTCACAATACTGGTGTTCTCAAGAGAAAGTAGTCACAATACTGACGTTCTAAAGAGCACAAAGATATTGACAAAAGCTCTAAATTAGCAGGTAGGGCTCACCTGAATGGCAAGCTTGATGGAGGACTCTGCTCCACAGCACTCAATGGACACATCTGGTTGCCGGCCACCCATCTGCTCGGTGACAGCAGCAGCAAGGTCGGAGGAGGAGCTCGAGGGCGTCACTAACACCGTCGAGTCCGCGCCCTGCGACTTCGCAAATGCCAGTTTCTTCTCGCAAATATCTGCACAGGAAGAACCAGGCTCATCAGAGGTAGCGAGGTTACGGTTCTTACTCTGAGAATAGAATAAGGCAATAAAAACGAGCCGTTTAGCCCATTCTTGGGTTAATACCCAAGTCCCGTGCCGTGATACCCAAGTCCCATGCCGTGATACCCAAGTCCCGTGCTGTGATACCCAAGTCCCGTGCCGTGATACCCAAGTCCCGTGCCGTGATACCCAAGTCCCGTGCCGTGAAACCCAAGTCCCATACCATGATACCCAAGTCCCGTGCCGTGATACCCAAGTCCCATGCTGTGATACCCAAGTCCCATGCCGTGAAAAATTTTTACTTCACGATACCAGACGCATTATGCACTAGGGTAAGTTTTCAACGTGAAATGTTCTGAATCAAATAAATTTTCCACCGAAGCAATCGCAAACTGTTGGAAGAAAATTGTGATTGCAAGAGAGGAATTTAGAAATGGAACAATTTTTCGATGTAGCACAGATCACGGAAGAAATTTTGCTTGATATTCAACCATCACACACCATGAAGTTCACACACACAGACACACATAGAAACATACATAACACACTCGTATCGTGTATAGGCACCTCAAGTGTGTGATACATGACTGTCACGTGCATCGTATATCAGCACGTGTGTTACACGTGGAAGTTCACAAGCACGACGCAAGTATAAATTTTGAAACGATGAAAATATCAATTTCGTCAAACGATGAAAATTTCGATTTCGAACTAATTGTGACAAGTTACAGGCGAATGACACAAAAGAGAATATTTAAACATTGAATAAAGTAATTTTTATTTTCAATGCTGCATAGCTAGGACATATAATTGATCACTAGAACTGACAAGGTTTAAAAATTCCCCCTAAAAAAAAAGCTTTTACTTTCATCTAAAATCTTTAGAATTTCGTATTCCAGATAAGATTTCGACGGAAGTCTGAGCAGTTTTTGATTGTGTGAGAACATGAATTCTCGAGCGCCCAACCATTACTAGATGGGAAATACGAGGGGCAATAAAAATAAGTCACATCCGTAAAATATAGATCATTACTAACCCGTGCAACAGATATGTGTGGCCCCCATACTCCTGGCCGCCATCATGGACACGAGGCCAATAGGCCCCGCCCCACATACCAGGACACGTGACCCTAGTGTCACACCAGCGCGACGGGCGGCGTGAACCCCCACACTCAGTGGCTCCAAGAAAGCACCCTCTTCAAGTGACACGTGGTCCGGCAGCCTGCAACACACCAGAAGTATCCAGTGAGTGGCTGTTTTTAAAAGTTATGAAGTTGAAAACTGAAATTTCGTGACAAATGCAAAGGCGTGTATGTTACGTCAAGGAAAATTGTGACTTTATGGGACCTCAAACCTAACTCAAAAAGTTATTTCTGAAAAGTGTTACTGTACCAATGACTTGCAAAAATGAAGCCCTCCATTATCTGTGTCTTCACCATGCAATAGAACAGAATAGAATAGAATGAGGCTATAGGAACGAACCTTCTGGCCCATTCTTGGGTCGGATAATTACTTCGATAATTATTCGGTTGTTTTACCCAAGTCCCATGCCGTATTTCTAGCCGCGTCAACCATGTCGGCAGCGGGATTCGAACCCGGGTCTTTCCGCTCGCAAGCAGATTTGCTCACCAGTCGACCAAGCTGGTGATAGTTCTGGAGCAATAACCAGTGAAGAACATCTGAATTATGCAGATGTTAAAGATTTTGTTATTTGACGACTTGTGCGATCTTTTTTTTGTGAAAGGAAGGTAGTTAATTAAGACAACGTTGATTTAGGGGAAGGAACTCTGAGACTCGTCCCGCTTTACGACCCAATGCATTACATACACAAATGTGTGAAGTAGCGGCACCACAACACGACACAAAGGCTCACTTGAAGCAGAAGTCAGCATCATGGACGTAGTAGCGACAGAGGTTGCCGTGGTCAGGTGGGGTGGCACAGAAGAACACTGTCTTGCACAGATTGTAGCGGCCAGACTTGCAGAAGTTGCAGCGTCTGCAGGGCACTCCGGGCTCAATAGCAACGCGGTCACCTGCAACATCACAGTTCTGGAGCAACTAGGAGTGTAAAGGAGCCTAAGGATGAAAGGCAGTAAGAAGGCCTAGGTCAACTAGGAGGGAAAGAGGGCTTAGGTCAACTCGAAGGGAAAGAAGACTTAGGTCAACTAGGAGGGAAAGAGGGCTTAGGTCAACTAGGAGGGAAAGAGGGCTTAGGTCAACTAGGAGGGAAAGAGGGCTTAGGTCAACTAGGAAGGAAAGAGGGCTTAGGTCAACTAGGAGGGAAAAAGGGCATAAGCATTTAAGGGAGTAAAAAGGCTTAGGTCAAGTAGGAAGGACAGGAAGCTGGGACAACTGAGAGTGAAAGTAAGCCTTCAGTACCATTACTGACAGATAGAGGCAAGATTACTTAAGTAATGAAGTATCTGTCCTGGGGTCAAACCGAGACGTATCATACACCATATCAATATTAGCGGTGCAGCGGAGAGAGATTTCTAAACAGTATTAACAAATGGCTACAAAGACTACAAATTATTTTGGGCGTCTTGAAAACGCTTCAGTTTGGCACCATTGCTGACCAGGTTTCAGTTTGGTGACCTTAGCCCCGCACTCGACGACAGTGCCTGACGCCTCATGACCAAGCACCATGGGGTCCTCTACAATGAAGTGGCCGATCCTGCCCTTTGTAAGGTAGGACACATCGGAACCGCAGATCCCCACTTGGCCCATGCGCAGCAGCACATCTGAATGAAGGCAAGAAATTAGGAAATACACATCAAATACATTTCTGCATCCAAGGGACGTAAATGCACATAATAAATTTGTGACAGTAGCTATGTAAAAAACTCGACAGATGTGAGGTCGAGACACATAGTTGCAGTACGGACTTGAAAGAAAGGCAAACGGCGGAGACATTACATCAGACATCATCAAAAGTATAAAGTAAAGTAAAAAGTATAGTAGTAATCTCCTTCATAGAGGAAAAGTATAGAGGAAGGTATACTTCACCACCAAATTAAACTTCAAACGAACTCCTTCAAACTTGATACTATGATAGATCATTTTGAATGAATGTTGAGTGTCTCTCGTTAGAGCCATCAAGACAGTCATTATCAGTATTCCTCCATGAGACTTTGAAAGCCCAACCAACCGTTGAAGAGCTACAAGATCTCAAGATATGCTGAATGACAATTCAGTTCAGTGAACCCATACGGATGTTAAAACTGAGCACAACAGTAGTGTTTGTGCTAAATAATTATTGCAGGAGCCTTAACCTAGAAGCAAAGCAGTGATACGATTCCAGTATTAGAATAGAACTACTGCAGGAACTCGGAACAGCAAGAGAAGCAGTTATTGTCAAGGTCAGCATGAAGAAAATAATTTCAGCCAACATGAGCAGCCAGTACATCAGTGGTGGTGAGGTGGTTTTGGTATCTTTGTTCGAAACATCTTTGCAGCTTATTCTTTGATAAAACTGTCATTGCTTGGCAGTTTAATATGGTACACAGTGGCCTTTCCTACTGAATTCATTTTGTATCAAGTTTGGGCAGAGTTGGCTTATTACAGCTATATTTCTGGCAGGGTTATAATATCTAAACTTTGAAAACACTACTGCAGTTTCTACACTCATTTTCACACAAAAGTAATCCATTATCATATAGAACAATAATCCAATTCACAAATCCAAAGAATTTAGCCCACCATTGGAAAGCATTAAATTAGCAACTTTAGAACACATTTAGAGCTGAATGACTCACACATTTTTTGTCCCATATTATGAAGGTAGCCAACTAACAAGTTATTCCCCCCAAATAAGGCAGGGAACTAAATTAAAAGAAATTTCAATCTCCAAAAATTAATAAGGAAGGCAATTAAAAGAAAGCTCTATCAGGATTTTCAGGGTAACTAATTGGAGAAAAAAAAAGGAGCTCTCAGTGTTCTTGTACCAACACCTTTCTATTCTCAATGTTTCATACTACAACTTAGTATAAGCATCAGCATATTCAGCCTAGAATTTGATAGAATTATATTTTCGACTCATGTCCAAGAGCAACTCATACTCAGATGCAATGGAAAATACTGAAGTGCACTGTTCTTCAAGAATTTCTTATAATGAATTCTCACACCGAATAACCACAAGCATACCGTTGGCATTTTCAAAACGATAGCTTCAACATCATGAAATCTTCAATAATCCAGTACCTAACTGCACAATTCCTTCAAAAAAAACAGCTTACCATGGTCTCCAGGTTTAGGCACCTCCCGGTTTTCCTGCAACAATTAAATTATTATTAATTGTGGTATAACGAAGAAATTGTTGCCCCCCTTTCATTCAGAAGTGAAGAACCAGTAAGTAAGCCTGTTTCTGGCGTTCTAGAAATGCAGGTGTGAGTCGACATGTGCGCCGTACGTAGGTAAACTGATAAATATTTGATAAAAAGGAATTTACGAGATTATGAATGTTGTAAATCTTTTAGTAAGTAACAGACTTGATGTACTGTAGTTGAGAAAGTAGCACAGATAGCTCAAAATCAGATACATTATAAGGTGCAGAAGGAATTGCACAGTTTGACCGTAGGATAAAAGGTACAAAAGAGAACCTGTGTGGTAGGAGAGGTACAGGTAATGAGAACACAAGTAGAAGGAGAATCCAATACAATTACCAATATTGAGGTAATGAAAAAATAAGTAGAGAAAATCCCACCACCTTTTACATATATTAATAGAAATATACACAAAATACTAAAATGCTTGAAAATGTCTACAGGGGGTAAATTTTTATTGTAGTCCAGCCTAGGCACTTCTTCTTAAGGAAACTGAAGACCAAAAATAACTAAACCATTATTGTACTGTAAGGAATTGAGAAGCATAAATTTAGTGTAGAATTTATTCAGGGCAAGTTTGTATGCAACTGTTACCAATGTATCTAAATATTTATTTTCCTATCTACAGCATTGTTCAAATAGTTACTTCAGAACCATATTTAGAAACAGATTAAGAAAGTAAAATGTATACAATCTATAGAACTAATCATTTTTATTTATTCTTCTCAAGAAGTTTGTTACTTGACTTTATTGAACAGCATTCCTTTTAACTGTACAGTTCTATCACAGAAGTGTTAGAAGAGTTAAATGTGACCACCTCTATAATTGTGTCTCCTTCCAAGCATATCATAGTGAATTTTGCATCAATCAGTCTCAGTTTATTCTACAAGTGCCCAAATACTATTGCTTGTATATAACTTCCCTTTATATCAAATTAATATAATGTCTACACATAAGATTTCAAGAAACAACATACATTGACTTAACATACATTGACTTATTTCTATGCAGATTACATTAGCTCACCAATCTCATATCATTGATGCCATAGAGTACAGCAGCAAGATTTTCCTTATTGGGAGCCATGATGAGTTACGTTGATCTGCAACAAAAATTAAGTGATTAAAATGGAGCTATAAGAACAAAAATGAAATGCACTTAACATTTAGTTGCAGGCAAACCATTCAGCTACATTTGCATCATTCAGTATTTGACTGAGATTATTTTCATGCAATCTCCTGAAAAAACAACATTATCATTATTATAGCCATGGTTTAACTAGGACACAACATTAATTCTGACACCAATAAAGAAGGCTCTAATACAGCAACAGAAACAAGTTATGTAGTCTATTATGAAGTGGCCTTCCAAATGCCATGCTCTGT
>VCRD01011565.1:0-10381 GCA_006783055.1 Trinorchestia longiramus | reverse complement strand
CAAGTTTTTGAAGCCAGGAAATGTGGCCGTAGTTATTACCTGATCTCAACCCATCGGACTTTTTTTTACTTGGTCAGTCCTGGAGTCTGAGGCCTGTACTACATCTCTCAAAACAATTGAAGCTTTGAAAACTTTGCTAAAAAAGACATGGGAGAAAATTTCTCAAGAAGTCCTGTGTTATGCAGCACAAAATTTTAAAGGCATGCTTGAACGTGTAATTCGTGGTTGAGGGGCGCGTATTGAATAATATTTTGCCAGAATGAGCTTAGAGACTTTGAATAAATATTTTTTACCTTGGATTTTATTATTATGTTCCAGTTACGATAGCTTTTTTCCATTTTGCAATTGCAAGGACTTTGTCCGCACCCTGTATGTATACGGTATATATTGTATATGCACAATAACCACAGTACCAAGGTACACAAGATACTGTGTATTTAAAGCAGTATATTCCCTACAAATATTTTTATCTTCTTTCGTGAAACTCTTTGGTAGAAGTTATGCCTTTCGTTTGAACGCTGCTAGGTGATTTCAAAATTTTTGAGGTGAAAAACGTAAAAAGGGTTCAAATTCTGTCTGTTATTAACTGCATTTTTCCAGATAAAACGTTACTTGCTTCTACTTCTCATATTTGTGATCTGCTTATTTTACTCTGAAATCCTTAATTTCATGATTAGTTTTACGTAAAATAAGGCAATGAACACGAACAAGTTACCATGTCTACGCAAATAAACCTGATGATCGCTGCATTCCAATTCATCAGAAAAGAACCATCAAAATTTGTACAACTCGCTTTCAAAAAAGACGCAAATTTTGGCCGACTAGAATCACTGGTACGTGGAAAAGTGCAATTCTCTTTATTCGCAGGCTCTGTAATTTTGATGACGTATAACACCGAACATTTTTGGAACTAGCAATATTGATGGGCACTCGTAACTACTCTAAACGGTGCCGTTACAGAGCCATTTATTACGGCGGGCGCCTGCCAAAACAGGTTTTTGTCACCCGCTGTGCCGAAAAATTTAGGAAATATTTGGGATTGTCACCGGCAGCGTGAGGGCATTGTTGGTGTGTGGTGCCCGTATTCTGACGCGTCATATTCTTTATTGATTACTGAAAATTGAAGGGATTGTGCACCAAAACGTTGGTCATTTTAGTTATACAAGAGCGTGAAGGATATTCATACCATGTCTCAATAACATTTGCCTAATATTTTGCACTAATTTTATCGTAATATTTTCAGTGATATTAACCGAATATTTATTAGTAATTTATCGTAGCATTTTTCTGTAATATTAACCTAACACTTTTCAGTTATTTGATCGCAATATTTTTCCATAATATTAACGTAGATGTGATTTAAAAGAGCTCTTTTCAAAGAAAAGCAAAGTGAGCAAATCAAAAACGTAACACTAATTGCGTGGCTATAAACATAGGGAATAAGAATGGGTGGTAATCATAGAGACCTGTTTAAACGATGGAACAGCTTTGTGTTCACTATCTTTTGGGATTTTATTGCTGCAAATACATTTTTCCAGATTTTTATTATTGCAATGAGTTAAACAAAAAAGTGCCTGATATGTGTGTAAAAAAAAACTTGAAGCTTCTATTCATTCAGAATAATTACTTACAGAACGGGAGATCGATTTAATGCAACGAGTAGCTCTAGAAAACTGGAAAAAAAATTCCATTAGAGGACATGCAATTAGTGGCTTAATTATTGAAAAAGCTATGAATTGTGATCGCTATTAAGAGGTCTAAGTTTAATGAGTATTGCAGTGAGTTTATTGAGTAATGTTTATTGAGTAGCGTTTACAGAGCTTATTGAGTAATGTTTATTGAGTAACGTTTACTGAGCTTAATGAGTAATGCACAGAGCTTAATGAATACAAAATGAAGAGTTTAATGAGTAATGAAGTGACTTTAATGAGTAATGTTTAATGAGCTTAATGAGTTTCATGAGTAATGTTCAATGAGTTCAATGAGTTCAATGAGTTCAATGAGTTTAATGAGTAATGTTTAATGAGTTTAATGAGTTTAATGAGTAATATTCAATGAGTTGAATGAGTTTAATGAGTAATGTTTAATAAATTTAATTAGTTTAATGAGTTTAATGAGTTTAATGAGTTTAATGAGTTTAATGAGTTTAATGAGTTTAATGAGTTTAATGAGTTTAATGAGTTTAATGAGTTTAATGAGTTTAATGAGTTTAATGAGTAATGTTTAATGAGTTTAATGAGTTTAATGAGTAATGTTCAATGAGTGTTCAGAGTTCAGTGCTAGTGAAGGTTGAATAAAAAGAATTTAGCTGTGATCAAGAAAGGTAGGCTCACAAGAAGAGCTCAGGAGTACTAGACACCCTCGAGGGGCATCCCAGTCCTCAGGGACAGTGCAAGTCCTCATGGACAGTGCAAGTCCTCATGGACAGTGCAAGTCCTCATGGACAGTGCAAGTCCTCATGGACAGTGCAAGTCCTCATGGACAGTGCAAGCCCTCATGGACAGTGCAAGTCCTCATGGACAGTGCAAGTCCCCTCACGGGGGGAGGGTAATTGCTTAGGAAGTCCACATGAGGTCATAATTTTATGTGCAGTAAGAAAAATTATTTACAGTGAAAATTTTGCCCCTTTATTCGAAAAATTAGTTAGTTTACGCATCGTTTTATGCAGCAATAAATTATTCCACCATTCAAACTTACAAGATTTTCAATCTTAATCTAAAAATCAATTACTAAGTAACTCAGAATTGCAACTAAAAATACCAAGGCAACTATTAGCTAAAAATTACCGAACTCAATTTCAGTCCGATTTAAATTTCCAAAAATTCGAATTGATTTTGATACACAATTTCTCTTAAGAATCTTATTTTCATGCTTATTCGTCCCATGAATATCCGTTCGTAAATTCAAGTTCATTTTCAAATAAATAAATAAAAACAATTCTGTACCAACTCTGACACAAATTAAAATAAGCTCTTCTTTTAATACTCGGGATGAAAAGGTTTCTCTTTTTGTCTTAAGTTTAGAGTAGGTCTGAAAACTTGACATGTTTAAGGCAGTCCCCACGGCAGTCCCCACGCCAGNACATTCCTGACAGGGCACACATTCCTGGTAGGGCACACATTCCTGACAGGGCACACATTCCTGACAGGGCACACATTCCAAAAAAGAGGGCTTACTAGCAGTGCTTAATTAATTCCAATTACATGCTACGGTGCAGGTTTTTGCAGAGTTGGTCAATGACTTTATTTAATTCTTTATTTAATTGCAGTCCAAATTGCCTGTTCTGATTTGAATGGAAATGAATCTATATCAAACCAGGGGATGTTCGTTAGTTTAAAATACAGTTATGCAAACACAGACACGGGTTCAGATACACAATTTTGAAAAGTATCACAGATAGATGCACAGTATGACTGAAAATAAATAAAATAGGAGATCGGATTATAATTAATTCACATCCGCAGAAAAATATACTTTTTAGTTACTCAAAGTCTTATGCGATTCTTATCAGACAGAACTCTATTAATACCATTCAAAAACTATAGTAATATTTACGTAAAGCTAAACGTTACATCGTGATAATGAGTCAAGTAACAAGAAATCGGCAAGCGTATTTTACTCTCCAACGCCGAAAAACCAAGAAACTGAAATCCATTTGAATTGCTAAGGAGCGTTGGAATTTAGGCCTGAGGGGACACAAGACAGACTCTTAAGGAAGTCCCTGCACCATCTTACGTTACTGTTCTGTCTACTAAGTCTCGTGTAGTTAGTTAGAGTACCTCCTATAGCAAGTTTTTGGGTAATCTGTATCGTAATATTAGGATTTCCTATTGATAGTTTTTGTTACTTTCTATAGTAAACTTTAGGTGCTTTCTGTTGCAGACTTTATAAACTTTCTACTTTTAGTTTTGGGTACTCTTTATTACGAGTTTCAGGTGCTCTCTATTGAAAGTTACAAGTAATCTCTTAAAAGTTTTAGGTACTCTCTATTCCAAGTTGAAATTCCTCTTATTGAGAGTGTTGGGTAAGTTTATTTCTCCCAGGAATTTTATTCACGCGATTGCGATTAATATGAAGCGTTTGTTCAAGTTAATTTAATTTAACACTATCTTCAAGTTAATTTAATTTAGCATTATCTTCAAGTTCATTTAATTTAACACTATCTTCAAGTTCATTGAATTTAACACTATCTTCAAGTTCATTGAATTTAACACTATCTTCAAGTTCATTTAACTTTGCACTATCTTCAAGCTCATTTAATTTAGCACTATCTTCAAGTTCATTTAGTACAATTTGTGGCTTCAAACCTCTTTTCTTTGTATGAACACGTGCAATATACATGATCCTCGATAATACATAACGGCGTTGATTTTCGTTTAGTTTCAGGATGTTTATCTCTAGTTCAAAGTTAATAGTTTTCTTGAAACCTTGGATTGAGACTATTGAAACATTGCATCTTGGTGATTGAAACATAGTTTTACAATTATTACGACTATCAAAACCTACAGGGTGTCTATAAAGTCTCTTATAAAAGTCTCTGTCTCAACAGCATCTTTTTCACAAACAGGATCCCTGAAACACACAAATACAAAATGCAATTAAAAACTTTAATAAACACTGAATGCAATAGAACAAATCTGAATAAAATATGTTATCAATTGCACTTGTAATAAATTTTTGAAATGGTTCAAGAGACTATATAGACACTCTTTAGTTGTACGGTTATTGAAACCTAATTCTAAGACAATTAAAACGTAGTTTTACGACTATTAAAACATAGTTTTAAAACTATTAATACCTTGTTTCACTGATTCATAATTGTATAACTACTTTGTATTCATCTTATATGTTCCTGGTTGCTGCTCAGTTTTTTATGTTAAAATCATAACAAATAACAATGACGTCATTAAAAACAATGCATGTATGTATAATCATTGTTGATACAAGATGTTTATTCTCACCTTAAAAATCTTTGATCCATGAAATGGGTGTCCGATCACTTGTCAATTATACATTTTATACAAAACCTGCAAAGAAATTCCTATTTTCACTTTGTCCTTTTTTCATCACAATTATTTCCTCGTCGAAACAAGTTTGAGTTAAATCCACTAGCGTCCACCGAGATTACCTACCATAACTCATCTACAATGACCATTAAATTTCAAACTTCCAGCCCCATGAATTCATTTACGTGCATAAAATGAAACAAACTTTGCTTATTACAATCTAAATATTTTGAGCTTCAGCATCCATGGAAAATATTTACCAAGCTTAACGAAGGCAAAATATTGTATGTAGGTCTAAAATATTCGTTTTTTTGGAGAACATTTATGTCGACCGTGTGCGCAATATTTACCAGCATAGATATTAATATATTGCCATACATGTACCAGCACAAATATTTATCAGAATAGATATTAATATATTGTAATACATGTACCAGATAATATCCACCAGCCTAAATGTTAGCGCACTGCCATTTACTAGAACAAATATTTACCAGCATAAATATTAACATATTGCAATAAAGTAGCACAAATATTTTCCAGCATGACATTAATACATCTACTCCCGGGCGTTAGAGTTTTATTCGCATTACTTCACAAAAGCTGGAAATAAATCGACACGAAATGGTTCATTATTTCATCTCTCTCTTTCTCGTACACGATTTTCTAGCTTAACTCGTGAAAAAAATCATAATACCGTTATTCCCAATGAAAATTTTACGAATCCAATCTTGAGTTGCAGTTTGATCAGGCCACGCTGATGCTGATTTGCTCGTGGGAAAAGTTCAGACTTTGAAACAAACTTGATTACGGAGACAATTTAAAAAATTTTTTTTTGACTTGTAATAGAGTTAAGTCGATGATTCTACAGCTGTGCTTTAGTCTATTCCAGTCCACGTGAAGTACGCATCATCAAGTCCACGTGCAGTACGCGCCATCAAGTCCACGTGCAGTACGCATCATCAAGTCCACGTGGAGTACGCATCATCAAGTCCACTTGAAGTACGCATTATCAAGTCTACGTGCAGTACGCGCCATCAAGTCCACGTGCAGTACGTATCATCAAGTCCACGGGGAGTATGCGACATCAAGTCCACGTGCAGTACGCCTCATCAAGTCCACGTGCAGTACGCGCCATCAAGTCCACGTGCAGTACGCGCCATCAAGTCCACGTACAGTACGTATCATCAAGTCCACGGGGAGTATGCGACATCAAGTCTACGTGAAGCTCACCATCAAGTTCACGTGAAACCTACGTTACTGAATCCTCTACAACTCGACTTCTGACTCATGTGAATCATAAGGTTTCGGTCAGGCTGCTCTTCCAGTTGTTCGCAACAACCGTTCTTTGACACAATTGCTGTTCCAGTTTTCCTCAAAATACTTATCAACTTTTTCTTGAACGAGAAAAAAAAGAAAAATCGTAGAAAAAATAAGACAAGGCTCACAAAGATACGAAATTAAACCCACAACAGACTCGTGCGACAAGTACTGCTGGCTGTACGGTGGGTGGTAGCTACGGTTGCTACCAAGGAGCGCCAATTGCCCACGGCATACTGACGAGGGCAGACGCAATCTGCCTACTCCCCTCCTTTCCTTCAGAAATCCTGCAAACTCCTCGAGGAGCGCTAAGTCATCAAGATAAGCAGAAGAAAATTATTTTTAGTGAATTTATAAAGTTGAATACACACGAATTTTGTTGACGGTTAAAGAAAAAAAGTATGTGACCTACAATATGTACACATATAGCATAGATATATAACTATACGTATAACTACAGTTTTTTTCATTCTATACTTCGGAACAACTTCAATATCCACGATCTTCGTAACTGTTGAATAGAATAAGGTAAGAAAAACAAATTTTTGGGCTGCTATCCAAGTCCCATGCAGTCTAAAGTAAAGGCATCAATCACGCACGTGCATCTCATTAACGCAAGCTAATTCAGTCACGTACACGCACTTTACTCACGCACAGATTTCAGTCACGCACATGTATCACAATAATACACTGGCCTGAGGATTTAAAATGTTGGTAGTCGGATATTTGCAGGATATATTCCAGTATATATATATATATATATATATATATATATATATATATATATATATATATATATGTATGTATACAAGGGCATACAAGGTGCGGTCAAAGTCTTTGGACTTATTTCCACCGCAAAATATATAAACGTTAAAATATATTTACAAGGAGACAATCAATCATAATTGTTAATTTATATCTTATCTCTCAGATTCCCAAACCAATAAACTATTTATCAATATTGCCAACAAATGGGGGATAAACGTGCAGCTATTATTGACCTCCAACGCTCGAGCAAGACAAAACCAGGGATTGTTAAGCTGGTTAAAGCACCGAACTCAAGCGTCTATCACACTCTAGTTAAATTCAAAGAGCTTGGAACTACTGAAAATCGTCTTCGAACTTCTCTCTCACGTCTAAGAATATCAAAGCTGGGAAAGCAACAGTAATACAAAACCCAAAAAGGGCGATGAGGAATATGGCAATAGAAATGCATGCGAGTGAGAAAACTACGAGAAACATTGTGAAAAAAAGACTAACTTGTCGCCACTCAAGATCCAAATGCACCCGCAACTGACAGACCTCCAGAAAGAAAAACGGGTGGAAAGATCGATTTTTTTCTGAACAGCCTCAAGCAGAGCACGTCCACAGATGACATCGTGTTTCCAGATGAGAAAATCTTCACTATTGAGGCGAAGTTCAACCACCAGAATGAGAGAGTCAAGAGAAATTTTCTGCAGACATTCCAGAGACCCTAAGAACAGTTTTCAGACGACAAAAGCCTGCTTCCGTCCTGATATGGGCTGCCATTTCCAAAACATGGAAATCTTTCCGAATTTTTGTTGAACTGGGAGCAAAAGTTAACACAAATTCTTCTGTCGAACAAATTTTAACTCCTGCATTAAGGAAGCCAAAGCCCATTTCAAAACAAATCCTTCACCTTCCAACAGGACAGCGCCCCCTCACACACGTCCAACAAAACGCAAAAGTGGTGTGATCATTTGCCAAGTTTTTGGAGCCAGGAAATGTGGCCGTAGTTATTACATGATCTCAACCCATCGGACTTTTTTTACTTGGTCAGTCCTGGAGTCTGAGGCCTGTACTACATCTCTCAAAACAATTGAAGCTTTGAAAACTTTGCTAAAAAAGACATGGGAGAAAATTCCTCAAGAAGTCCTGTGTGATGCAGCAGAAAATTTTAAAGGCATGCTTGAACGTGTAATTCATGGTTGAGAGGCGCGTATTGAATAATATTTTGCCAGGATGAGCTTAGAGACTGTGAATAAATTTTTTTACCTTGGATTTTATTATTATGTTCCAGTTACGATAGCTTTTTTCCATTTTGCAATTGCAAGGACTTTCTCCGCACCCTGTATATACACGGTATATATTGTATATGTACAATAACCACAGTACCAAGGTACACAAGATACTGTGTATTTAAAGCAGTATATTCCCTACAAATATTTTTACTTTCTTTCGTGAAACTCTTTGGTAGAAGTTATGCCTTTCGTTTGAACGCTGCTAGGTGATTTCAAAATTATTGAGGTGAAAAACGTAAAAAAGGGTTCAAATTCTGTCTGTTATTAACTGCATTTTCCCAGATAAAACGTTACTTGCTTCTACTTCTCATATTTGTGATCTGCTTATTTTACTCAGAAATCTTTAATTTCATGATTAGTTTTACGTAAAATAAGTCAATGAACACGAACAAGTCACCATGTCTACGCAAATAAACCTGATGATCGCTGCATTCCAATTCATCAGAAAAGAACCATCAAAATTTGTATGACTCGCTTTCAAAAAAAGACGCTAATTTTGGCCGACTA
Organism: Trinorchestia longiramus; assembly: GCA_006783055.1. Lineage (NCBI taxonomy): Eukaryota > Metazoa > Arthropoda > Malacostraca > Amphipoda > Talitridae > Trinorchestia > Trinorchestia longiramus. The sequence goes on along the minus strand of VCRD01011565.1, from coordinate 1,506 downwards.
GAATCACTGGTACGTGGAAAAGTGCAATCCTCTTTATTCGCAGGCTCTGTAATTTTGATGACGTATAACACCGAACATTTTTGGAACAAGCAATATTGATGGGCACTCGTAACTACTCTAAACGGTGCCGTTACAGAGCCATTTATTACGGCGGACGCCTGCCAAAACAGGTTTTGTCACCCGCTGTGCCGAAAAATTTAGGAAATATTTGGGATTGTCACCGGCAGCGTGAGGGCATTGTTGGTGTGTGGTGCCCGTATTCTGACGCGTCACATTCTTTATTGATTACTGAAAATTGAAGGGATTGTGCATGCTAAACTCCAAAACGTTGGTCATTTTAGTTATACAAGAGCGTGAAGGATATTCATACCATGTCTCAATAACATTTGCCTGATATTTTGCTCTAATTTTATCGTAATATTTTCAGTAATATTAACCGAATATTTTTTTAGAAATTTATCGTAGCATTTTTCTGTAATATTAACCTAACACTTTTCAGTTATTTAATCGCAATATTTTTCCATCATATTAACGTAGATGTGATTTAAAAGAGCCCTTTTCAAAGAAAAGCAAAGTGAACAAATCAAAAATGTAACGCTAATTGCGTGGCTATAAACAGGGTAACAATGGGTGGTAATTAAAGAGACCTGTTCAAACGATGGAACAGCTTTGTGTTCACTATATTTTGGGATTTTATTACTGCAAATACATTTTTCCAGATTTTTATAATTGGAATGAGTTAAACAAAAAAGTGCCTGATATGTGTGTAAAAAAAACTTGAAGCTTCTATTCATTCAGAATAATTACTTACAGAACGGGAGATCGATTTAAAGCAACGAGTAGCTCTAGAAAACTGGAAAAATATTCCATTAGAGAACAAGCAATTAGTAGCTTAATTATTGAAAAAGCTATGAATTGTGATCGTTATTAAGAGGTCTAAGTTTAATGAGTATTGCAGTGAGTTTATTGAGTAATGTTTATTAAGTAATGTTTTCTGAGCTTAATGAGTAATGCACAGAGCTTAATGAATACAAAATGAAGAGTTTAATGAGTATTGCAGTGAGTTTAATGAGTAATGTTCAATGAGTTTAATGAGTTTAATGAGTAATGTTCAATGAGTTTAATGAGTTTAATGAGTAATGTTCAATGAGTTTAATGAGTTTAATGAGTAATGATCAATGAGTTCAATGAGTTTAATGAGTTTAATGATCAATGAGTTCAATGAGTTTAATGAGTTTAATGAGTAATGTTCAATGAGTTTAATGAGTTTAATGACTAATGTTCAATGAGTTTAATGAGTTTAATGACTAATGTTCAATGAGTGTTCAGAGTTCAGTGCAAGTGAAGGTTGAATAAAAAGATTTTAGCTGTGATCAAGAGAGGCAGGATCACGAGAGGAGCTCAGGAGTACTAGACACCCTTGAGGGGCATCCCAGTCCTCATGGACAGTGCAAGTCCTCATAGACAGTGCAAGTCCTCATAGACAGTGCAAGTCCTCATGGACAG
>VCRD01011562.1:0-10385 GCA_006783055.1 Trinorchestia longiramus | reverse complement strand
GTGGTGTAGTGAATTGCATAGCTACACTACAAGTGAATCCAGATACGAAGCTAGATTTCCGTTACGAGCGGAAGTTCTAAAACGACATGTGAGCGAACAAGACAACTGAAGTGAATACAGTGATGAGGCTAGACTCCGTTCACGCTCACGCAGCCGAACCCACGCAACTGCCCAATATAAGGAGGCTCCAACGCTCTGTGTCACAACAAACCCCATGGACAGACCTCCACCACTCAACACATGTGGGCAAAGCGCTGATTTCTATTTCCCTCCTAGTATCCCTTTCCGTTTCACCCCTATACTTAGGCACACCCTGTGCCAGACTCTCCCTCAAATCTTTCCTTTTAGTACCGACCTACCTACCTGTGTCACGAACCCTCTACCAAGCGCTTCCAAAGTCAGCATCTCCACCAAGAACTTTCATCATCTGAAGAACTCAACACACAACCAACAGCAGAGCGAAAGGTGAAGAAACCAGCCATCCTGTCTGCGGACAGGATGGGCTCAAACAAGAACTCCACGCACTAACAAGAACTACACGTCCAGATGTACGTCCTGGCATATCAGTACGCCAGTACTCGACATCAAGACGTGTGCAGCAAAGAAGAAACAATAACTAACGTAATATCCAAATGCCAAAGTACAAAGTATTACGCTCATCCTGCTTTTAATTGCCTTTTTCCAACAGGGTTCCTCAACGGTCCCTTGCTCCCTCATGCGCTCGCTCCCAGTAAGAGAAAAGATAAAGATATTCAATCTCTGCTCGGAGATAAGATGTTTGAGGGTTGGGACTGAAGAGCGCTATAAGAGATCCCTACAGGGACAAATATCCTCCAGTAATGAGGTAAGAGGGACAAGTATCCTCCAGTAATGAAGTAAGAGGGGCAAGTATCCTCCAGTAATGAAGTAAGAGGGGCAAGTGTCCCAGTAATGAGGAAAGAGGGGCAAGTGTCCTCCAGTAATGAGGAAAGAGGGGCAAGTATTCACCAGTATGAGGAAAGAGGGGAAGTATTCACCAGTAAGAGGAAAGAGGGGCAAGTATTCACCAGTAAGAGGAAAGAGGGGCAAGTATTCACCAGTAAGAGGGAAGAGGGGAAGTATTCACCAGTAAGAGGAAAGAGGGGCAAGTATTCACCAGTAAGAGGAAAGAGGGACAAGTGTTCTCCAGTAAGAGGAAAGAGGGAAGTATTTACCAGTAAGAGGAAAGAGGGGAAGTATTCACCAGTAAGAGGAAAGAGGGGCAAGTATTCACCAGTAAGAGGAAAGAGGGAAGTATTTACCAGTAAGAGGAAAGAGGGACAAGTGTCCATCACTGCGTAGTCAAAGACGAATGAAAACTTTCACACGCACGATTATTGATGATATAGAAAATATTGCATTAATATTATAGATACTATTAACTGATGGTAACACTGGCTGGAGTTATCGTCGTGCATCATAGCTGAGAGTGTTCATATTGTGGCTGTGGTATATAATCCAAGAACATAATAGTAGCTAGATGTGAAAACTCCAAGTCTGAATCTTTGAGAAGTCAGGTTGGTGAGTTGGATAACAAGGCACGCTCCAACGGCCACGATTCTTCTATCATAACATCACTAGAATGTTTAATTGAATACTGTGCAGCTGTAACAGAACAGGGCACATTTGGATCATTCACTCCAGTACACAGTGGACCATCAGTTTGCCTACTTCAATTCTTAGAAACGACTACAAAGGGAACAACATTATAGATCGGCACAAACAACTCAAACAAACTTGAAGGTAGACTAGAATATGACGACAGGAAAGAGACGATTGATTCCTCCTTGGCACGATAACAAAGTCCCATACTGTCAAGCCTGCACACGCACCTAAACCGTGTACAAGCACAGTAAGCAGTAGTGATAAATGGCAAAAGCGCTTTACAGAAAACACCACAAGAACATGGACACCTCGAAACATTTGACAACGGAAGGAAGCTGCAACGTAGTAAAAAATTCACAAAATCAAGACTGAAATTTACAACTCCAGCTCCTGAGCGAAACCTTTTGTTCTAACACAGTTTATGTGTTCCCTCAGTGGACTTCTGTTTTTGACTGCAAGCGTGATCCAAACAGACGACGCAACGAACTACAACCAACTTAACCCAATAATGCTAAATGGGAACATATGTACCTAGAGATAATCATTCCCTTTAGTCTCATATTCTAAACGTTTCGTTCAAAATTACGGTAAAATTACGGTAAAATTACGTAAATATAAGTAAAAATGTGTGGTTATTTACGCAACATTTTGATTAGTCTGAAAATAATTTGGTCGTTAAAGGGTTAACCTACACAGACGTGTACAAACCTCACAGACGCTAACGCTCTGCATGTATCGAGTAGTGCATGTAGCTCTGACGCCAACGCTAGGGTAACTCAATACAAAATGAACTAATCAACTTGCAGTAACGTGGTTCAGTTTTATACCTTGAAAACAGTATTTTTCCCACTACCCTGTTGACCGCCTCATCAACCGCTTAGTTTTTATTCAATTTATCTAACTTAGTACTTTATATACAAATTTCAACCCACCACGCGTACACCAACACACCAAACGCGTTCACCAACACACCAAACGCGTTCACCAACACACCACGCGTTCACCAACACACCACGCGTACACCAACACACCACGCGTACACCATCACACCACGCGTACACCATCACACCACGCGTTCACCAACACACCACGCGTACACCATCACACCACGCGTTCACCAACACACCACGCGTTCACCAACACAGCACATGTACGACACGCTGGAAGCAACGGAAAAAATCACACCTAGTTTGCTATGGAGAGACTGTGACACCAGACGCGTTATACAGCGTAGAAGGCGCTGCCCAAATGTACACAATAGCAACTTCAGGAGACCAGGACAATGAGGAGTAAGCACAAAAATAGATTCGAGCCGAGGTCATCACAAAAATGTTCATCGTAAGCAAGAGATGTTTATCTTAGTTGTGGACTTGTAACAAACCGCAAAACTCTGAACCCTTTCCATGTTCAAACTATAGTCAGTTATTTCATAATGTAACAATGTTCACAAGTCTGGCAGCTCAACATGGATAAAACGCTAGTCTTAATGAGTACAATGATACAACTGATAAATGATTAGCATGTTTCAATAAATGGTGTTCTACTAGAAACGTTTTGTTATTCCAGTAACAAAATAATTCTCTTAAGCGTACTGCCACTGAATTTCTGAACGGTTTAATAAGATTTTTATCGTCGGTTCATACTATTAACTGATGTCACAGTTAATACACAGCGACTGACAGCGACTTGTAAATGTCACAGACCAGATGTAAAAAGCTAACAAATTTAAAAGCGCAAACAAACATACAACGGCAAACTTGGACAGAATATTCAACAGGGATAGGAGCCACGAACATTCAACAAGGAGAAGAACGGCGAACATTTAGCAGGGAAAAGAACGCTGAACATTCAACAAGGAGAAGAATGGCAAACATTTAGCAGGGAAAAGAACGCTGAACATTCAACAAGGAGAAGAACGGCGAACATTTAGCAGGGAAAAGAACGCTGAACATTCAACAAGGAAAAGAACGGCGAACATTTAGCAGGGAAAAGAACGCTGAACATTCAACAAGGAAAAGAACGGCGAACATTTAGCAGGGATANGCCTCCTCGCTGAAGAGAGACACTTGCCTCCTCGCTGAAGAGAGACACTTGCCCCCTCGCGCCTCCTCGCTGAAGAGAGACACTTGCCCCCTCGCGCCTCTTCGCTGAAGAAAGACACCTGCCCTCTCGCTGAGGACATTTGCCCCTGTTTTTGCATAGCTGCAGTGAGCACATGCCCGTTCATTCGTGTGGGACTGAAATTGTCGGTGATCTTCTTCGTGCAGTGTATGATCATTGAGTTTTCGGTTGTTTTTAAAAAAATTCGTTTTATAGGCAGCCCTCACCGTTGCCGGTGAAACAAGAAAGTACGGCATGCATTATGCATGCATAACGGTGTATGTGTGTGATGCAAGATTCGTGTAGACTATAGGACGTACGTGTCTGTTGTACTAGCGTGTTTGTACACAGTGTACAATAACTATCTTTCTTTGTCGTGCAGGGGATCGGCGAGCGGCAGCGGACTGGACGAAGGCCGTTTTTGTTGAGGTGATGAGCCTTTATTTGCCGAGATCCTTCACTGTTGTTGGTGCTGCGAACTCTTCGTTTTCTCTTTCCTCTTTGATGTATCATTGTATCCGTTACTCTTCACTCCCTCCATGTTCCCCCAGCAGTTGTATTCGCAGTGTGATGGCCTCTTGCCTGACTTGTGTGTGTGCGTGCTGCAGTTTCAGGATGTTTACCCTCACTCTGAGGTTGCTGAAGTAAACGTTTGGAGGCACAGAGTTTGTAAGAGGTGTGACCCTCGTCTTCAATTCACAACCACTCAAGATTTCAGCTACTGACTTCCCTGAATCTGTCGCAGGTACAATACTTCGCTCCAAAGTTCGCAGAGTCAGAAGCTCTTTGTCCATATTCTGTTGCCGTTTTGTTGTTCGAAAGCAACAGTCTCACAGATGCTGAGGTTCTCCTGTATTCGAGCCATCTCTTGAGCAATGGCGTTCATCTGTCGCGCTGCAGATGCAGCATCCTACGAAACTACATTTCCAGTTACTCGTGCTCCGGATGTACGGTTCACAAAGTTCTTGGCATTTGTTGGTTTTAATTTTTTCTAGATCCATCCGAACTCAAAGTTTTGAGCCTGCAGTGTCACATCATTGCTTTATTTTAACGAATTGCTTGAAGACGCTGCTGTTTTTAGGAAATAGTATCCGTCTTTCTTTTAACTTGTCTCTTCATTTCTGAAATTGAATAAACATGAAATTAATTTTGATACATTTATCTTTATGACAGGTAAAGAAGAGCATATATATATAATGCTTTTAGGTAGCGATCTTTTTCTTAATAAATGAATATTCTGATGATTCCGAATTCTTCACCTTACTCTTCGGTGCAGACTTCGAGAGTAACTTGATGTAAAGTCACTCTTGGACTAAGAAGATAAGTAAAGATTTGCAGGATTGGCCGAGTACCTGCAGGATCTAAAGAGGCAAGGATGTCTTGGAAGAAACGCATGCGTTAGACAGACCCTAAAATAAATTGCTCACATTTTGCATTTTTGATACACAATGATTCGTTTCCTGCGTGTTAAGGATTTTCGTGTTGGTGACTTTAATTAATTTCACCTCGTTTCGACACAGTTACATTATAAAATTTCAAACTATTTTCAAGTAAGGGCTACTGTTCTGAACCAAGACTTCACGGTTAGGGTGGTCTTCAGAGGGAATCCCACTCTACTAAATATTTGTGAATTAATTAGAACTAAGGAAGCTTGTCTAGCTCATGGAGCCGATTTTGATAAAACAGCTGAATTAGTCACTCAAATAACTTTATATTGTTTAACGATTGGATTTCGAAATAGGCCGTGACCTATTCACTGCTGAAATTATATAAACCGTGCATTTACACAGCGTAAATTAAATGTTGTGTGCTCGAACACGATGGCTGGTAGGGAAAAGTAACAGCTTCGAAAGAAAAAGAAATTTAAGAAGAAAAATAACGAAGCGTGTATTCCCGTAAGTTCACCGACATACAAACTGCAACGCATTCTGCAAACAAGTTTCGTTGGCACGGTTATGATGAGATTTTTTCAATTTCCTCTTACTCGTACAACAGTTGGATGTATGTGCAGAAATCTAACTAATTTTAATTCCCAAATTTCATCATAGTCTAGTTTCTCAGGTTGAATACAGTGTATGACGCAAAAAAAGTAGTACAAATGGGCATAAAGTTAAAAAAAGAATTCATCGCACAAGATACTAGACAGGTATAAATTATGAACAATAGATACACTACACAATCACATTTACACCAGTGAATTAATTCTTTGTCGGTTTTACGAGTATACCAAATTTCAAGAGGTTCTCAAAAGAGAATAAAAACAAAAATTTCTTAAACGCAAGGTAAGTGGGAATTATGAACTATGAACACGATACGGAATCAACCAGTAAGGCATTTTTTCGTTGTTTCTAATGGATGGTTTAATTTACATCGAGTTCCAATAATTCCTCCAACAAGCACACTAACTTGAAAAACTCCAATTCCTTCGCCTCACTAAGAGAAAATTTACTTTTGACTAAAGGGATCTTAGGTTGCAGCGTTCAGACGTGCCTTCCCAAATTCATTACCCCCAAGAATAGAAATAGTTGCAAGGCAAGGCACTAATTTGCTGCTGTCAGCTGAAACAGAGTGGTTAGAATAGAATAGAATAGAATAGAATGAGGTTATAGGAACGAACCTTCTGGCCCATTCTTGGGTCGGATAATTACTTCGATAATTATTCGGTTGTTTACCCAAGACCCATGCCGTATTTCTAGCCGCGTCAACCATGTCGGCAGCGGGATAAGAATAGAATAGAATAGAATAGAATGAGGCTATAGGAACGAACCTTCGGGCCCATTCTTGGGTCGGATAATTACTTCGATAATTATTCGGTTGTTTACCCAAGTCCCATGCCGTATTTCTACCCGCGTCAACCATGTCGGCAGCGGGATTCGAACCCGGGTCTTTCCGCTCGCAAGCAGATTCGCTCAACAGCCGACCAAGCTGGTGATTGTGATGCTTGCTTGCGTTGCCTCACGTTCCTGCTTTTGAGCCTCTACCTCACGTCACAAAATGAACGAGAACAGTCGCTGCAAACACGATCACTAGTCTTGAAATGTTACCATTACGAGTTGAAAACCCATTGTATATTTCTGGCATACATGAATGGCATCTGTTTTTGCTGCAATTTCTCCCGGGTCTCTAATGACCCTTGAGAAGAACACCGTTCAGTGTGACGAAAATAATGCCAGGAATTATTTTTTATAACAGGACTTTTAACTGAAATTATTTTTCTTTTGTGCTTGGTAACTATGCAAAATAATAATTTAGTTCGTTAATGCCATAAAATAAAAAAGTTGACAAAAAATTTATCAAACCATTTTCTAAAAATAAAATGATCTATCCTCAACGATTGTTGTTAATATTTTCAAGAACTTCTTCCTTTTTTCGTTTTGATTCATGAAACACGATACCGTCAAGATGAAAAAATTAGTACGCTTTTCATTTAGATTCAAGAGGTTAGAATTATGCATGACTTAATTGAATGAGTAAATTAGGTTAGAGCTTCACGGTGCTTGATGATAGTTACTTGCAAACTGAACTCAAACTGCAGAGTGAAATATGCAATTGTAGTGAAGAGTCATCTTCTAGCGCTAGTAACATTTATATAAATTCGTAAAATAAAAAAGTTTTAGATCTAATTTTACACTCGAAGTTATAAGGCAATGAAAATATACATACAAAATCCAACTCGGAGTGGTGAAGGTAGGTGATCACCCCAGGGTTTTTCCCTCACCTCTCCCCCTTTTTTTCTCCCCCCTCCCCTCCTCTCATCCAGGAACCCCTGGACCAAAAAACAACCACAAAGAAATATGTAAAATAAAGTACGAGGTAAAATCATTTTCCACAAAGAAAAATCATGCAAAATGCTGTTGAAGAACCACAAAACTATAACAAATCAAGGGCAGCGAGTCTCAGCAAGAGTTTTTTTGAGAAGAGACTGGAATAATTCTCTGTTTGGAAACACCGCTGCAGTGTTTCAGAAAGTTGAGGAGGGTGTGAGGGGAGACAAGGGGGGATGAGGGGTTGAGGTTGAAGTTCCTTGTCGTGACTAACCTCATCCGGGAGCTGCTCGGGGGCTGAGGAGGGTGGCCCCATTTTTTTGGAGTCTGTCTGCTGGACCAGCTGGTGGCAGACAGCTGGGCACCACCTGGGTTGAGATTCACCAGCTGGCCACAACCTGGGTTGAGAGCCACCAGCTGGGCACCACCTGGGTTGAGAGCCACCAGCTGGGCACCACCTGGTTTGAGAGCCACCAGCTGGGCACCACCTGGGTTGAGAGCAACCAACTGGGCACCACCTGGGTTGAGATTGGCCACCTGTGTTTAAATGAACAATTGAGATTCTCCACCTGGCTAGTAACTTTAGATCGACCACCTGTTGGTACGCTAGAATACGCATTTTTTGACACATTTTTAAATAGAAAGTAGTAGGTATTTTATTTCATCAATTCAGCATAACTGCTGCGATAAGGAAACCCTTTGATGCCATGTATAAATCAACTGTCACACTACCTTATTGAGAATACAGGGCACATACGACATCCTTACGACATGCAGCTCTTCTTCATCCATGACATAATTTCGGCAAGGAAATTGGCAGTCTCTACATATATAATCGACTATGTATCTCCATCTCTCTTTCTTTCGCTCTGTATCTGCGTATGTCCGTCCCATTATTTCCTATCTACAGGGTGTCCCAGAAGTAACTGACCCTTACGATTTGCTAATAAACCGAAAACTATTAACGCTAGGATATTGAAACTTGTTTTATTCGAAAGAAAAACATTTTTATGGCACAATAGGATACTTGGTATCCTATTTACGAACCAGCTTGACATTTGATTTTTGCTTCATTGCAATCCCTTAATTTTCATCATGTCTCCATACAGCAAAGAAGAAAGAATAAGAATTTTGCAAATCTACACACGGACAATGTCAACAACAGAAGTGCAACGTGATTACAGAAATTATTTCAGAACAACAACCAGTCCTTCGAAGAACACAATTAAATCGGTGTATCGAAAATTTACGGACACTGGAAATGTTAATGATAAACAACGATCTGGAAGATTAAAATCAACTCGAACTGAAGCTGTAATCGAGCGAGTTTCTGCAAGTGTTACAGATAATCCTAAAGCTTCCATCAAAAAACGTTCAACTCAATTATCCATTTCCCGATCGACATTACACCGCATTCTTTAAAAAGACTTGAAGTTATACCCTTACAAAATAATATTAACCCAACAGTTATTGCCTAATGATTATCACAGTCGTATTAATTATTCCGAATCTTCCATATCGTTGTTTATCATTAACATTTCCAGTGTCCGTAAATTTTCGATACACCGATTTATTATAATTGTGTTCTTCGAAGGACTGGTTGTTGTTCTGAAATAATTTCTGTAATCACGTTGCACTTCTGTTGTTGACATTGTCCGTGTGTAGATTTGCAAAATTCGTATTCTTTGTTCTTTGCTGTATGGAGACATCATGAAAATTAAGGGTTTTCAATGAAGTAAAAATCAAATGTCAAGCTGGTTCGTAAATAGGATACGAAGTATCCTATTGTGCCATAAAAAGGTTTTTCTTTCGAATAAAACAAGTTTCAATATCCTAGCGTTAATAGTTTTCGGTTTATTAGCAAATCAAAAGGGTCAGTTACTTCTGGGACACCCTGTATTACTAAAAACAAATTATTGAATTGAAATCAGGACGTGTATGCATGTATTACAAACATTGTATTGTGGATACCAAAGGCGTCGGATTACAGTAAAATACTCTATTTTTTCTGTTATTAGCTTTCTTCTCTCACACGGACATGTTATTGGTAGATAAAATAGAAAATGGAAGTTCTGTATACATTCATGAAAAATATTTAGATTCTGATAGTACCACAGGTAAAACCGAAAAATGCATTTTATTTTATAGATCGTGAATTTTATCACTTTTGAAACAAGGAATTTCAACGGGTACTCTCTGGGCCATGTTATCGGTAGATAAGATACAGAATGGAAGCGTGTACATATTAATGAAAATTATTTATTTAAAACAATAATTTGCCGTAAATCATTGATGCATATATCTCTATAATAATTTCAAATTAATCAAATCTAAATCGTGAAATTTCCACGGGAACTGGCTAGTATTATAATATAGAGATTGTGGCTTGCTTGGTCCGTCTCTCTGTGACGCTGTTAAGGATTTAGATAGGAGGAAATTCGGTAGGATATACATGTATTGTAAGCATTGTATTGTGAATACCAAAGGCACATCCTTCAATGTGGAAACTCCTTCGCAAAGCCCGCGTCCACTGGCAAATCAAACGAAAAAATTCAGTAAAAAACACAAATTTTTTCACGGGGCTGTCTACTAGTAAACTTCATAAAAATAAGAAATATTTTTGTTCTTCAGAGTTGCCCTTAAGAATATGTTCAGCATACCACAAAGAAGATCGGTGTCTGTGTTACACTTACAGTCTCACATAAATGTGATCCGAGTATTTCTGATTAAGAAAGCAAGGTGTTATAAAACACACTCGTACACAGGAATCTGTGTATGCAAACCATGCAGGACACATCACTCACTGCAGGACACATCACTCACTGCAGAGAATAAGATGAAAGAGGAAGGGAGAGGAAGGAAGAAAAGAGGGAGGGGGGAGGGGAAGGAGGAGGAGGA
>VCRD01011534.1:0-10441 GCA_006783055.1 Trinorchestia longiramus | reverse complement strand
CACGTGCCATACTGCGGGGGGCTGAGCGAGGTCCTCCGCAGCCTCGTAGAGTAGCAAAGGGCGTCCCACTCCTGACGGGGTCATGACCGTTAGGGAGGACCTGTATTTTTCCTGGAGAGGAGAGAATAATTTGAAGTTTATTTGAAAACTGTAGTTGTTGTAGCAGATGCCTTAGGCTCTTTACGTGGTTAGCTTTGTAGAAGTAATTTTTTTGTTTTGAGGATATTTTGAAGAAGCAGAGTTTTTGAAGAAAAACAATTAGGTTGTGTTGGGAACAGATTTCTTGACGTGCAAGAGATGCAACAGATGGTAATGGTGGCACGTTTTTTAAATGGGTGTGAGAGGAAAGAGAGTAATTTAGTATTTGAAGAGAAAATGGTTTTTTAAAGGAAATAAATTTTCCTTTCGTAACTTTTGGAGAAGAGGAGAGCATCCTGTAGCTTCATCTAGGGTAAATGTGTATTGCTAAGAGCAAATATTTGGAAATTTAAACGAATCTCATTGAAATTAAATTAAGATTTTGTCGTCTTTCAAAGAGATGCAAGAAACACTTGGGAAAGCAAATGTTCAAGTGATGCTGAAATTTTGAAGACAGTGTTGGAAGTGTGAAGATTCGGGAAGATTTGTCACTTTCAATTCACCTCCTAATTATTGTAAAATTTCGAAAAAGATCATTGGACTTGACAGGCGTGTTGGATGTCACATGCCTCGGTCTCTGATCTATGTAGGTCAGTGAAGTAAAAAAATCATGGTACGTAGATTCGATCCTGCGATTTCATGATACGCGGAAACGCCATTGTGAAAAAAGGTGTATCCATTCAAAGTTTATATAGCCAGTCAAACTCGTACGAGCCACTTGTCAGATAGAACTGACACGTATGTAAATACGCGGCTGTGTCAACATCTGCGTAGAGATATTAAAACTATCCATATTTTTTGTAGCGTGGAAATACTCGATTTGAATCAATACCAGGGGTAAGTTACACTTCAGTGCCAGTGATCAGGCCAGGGATATTAAAAAAACTGCCAATGTAGAGAAAGGTTGCAGCAAGGTTAGTAGCTTAAAATGAATTATTTCTTGAAAAAACCTTGAATTTATGTGGAGTTTGATGCTAAAATGTTATTATTGGGAGTTATAATCTCAGACGCGCCTTTATATTTATGCATTGTTTAAAATTTATCTTATTTATAAGCCTAAAGTACGCTAAAACTTTTTTAAAAAATACCAGTGATCTTGACCAGCTTGGCTAATATTTGCCTCCGGAACAATAGTTTACGAAACCAAGTTTTCAGAGCGTACAAGAAATATTGGTACTAACCTTGGATAACTGAAAATTATAGTACATGCGCGATTCTTAAACATAAGTTTAACACGTTGCCTCCGATTGCCTGACTGGTGTAAAACTTCACTTTGTACGCATAGTCACTAGAAGGATCTGAAAAAATTACAGAACCTAACCTAAGTGACACACCGGTGGGTCGCATCGCAACAAACGTGTTAACACATTTCCTGCGAAGGGACCCACTGGTGGGTCACTCAGGTTAGGTTCTGGGAATTTTTCAAAGCTTTCTAGAGACTATGTGTACCAGATTTGTACCAGCTAGGCTATCGTAGAAAACGTTAGGTTTTGCCACATGAAGCAAGTCGGGAAGCATTCAAAATTATTGCAACAAACTTCAGAGAGAATGTGTTGAGTAATGGACGTTTAGGACTTTGAGACGGAACGGACTCGTTAGTTTTGTTCAGGAATTTTGTCAAACTGTTGCGCGTTTATCAACACTAATCAACGGGTAGTGTTGTGCTCCCATGGGTGTAGTCAACGAAGTGCGGGGATTTCAGTAAACTAATTAGGAATTTTTAGAGAATTTTAACACGCAATGAAATTCAACAATTTCGTAAGATGGGAAAACTCGAAAGTGGGTGCTTGATTATCGCGAGGGCTTGTGTGTACTTTCTATGTAGGTCTGTACTTCAAGTACATGAGCTAGCTAAAAGCTGCAGCTTTTGAGTACCACACTTCATGGTCATCGTTCTAAAGCGCGAGTTGACTAATGTGATCTTGTGCACCGCAATGGTGAAATCCTGCCGAATTCTGTCACCTCGTGAAGTGTTGGAACTGATGCAGTCACACGAAGTGAATGTTCTGAATGCAGGGGTGAAGAAGTGTGAAGAGGGTTTAAAATTTTGGGTGATAGCGTAGACAGGTATAGATAGATTTTCAGACAGTGTGGGTTGCCCGTACAATTATTAAAATTTTCATGTAGTTGACAGAGATTTGTAAGATTTGTTAAATTGACTTTTAGGGCGTTAAGTTATGCAAGTAAGAAGAATGGGACAGCAATAAGAATCAAAGATCACTGGAAATTAAAAAAAATAGACTCGTTAAATTATTTAATCATTTTGGAAGAATTTTGTTGCATTAATGGAAAATCCAATCACTCTCGGAAATTAAATATTGACTTAGCAGTATGATCTACCCTCTTGCAGTGGCTGAAAATACTTTGGTGTATTTTGCAAAAGGTTGGTTTATTTCTTTTGAATTTTGTTCAGCCTCAAACTACATCAAACTGCATTGAGAAAGTTAAAAATGTTTTTTTCCAGCATTATGATTCTATTGAAAAGCTTATACTTCGCGAAATGAATGTTTAAAGATCGATTTAGATTTCAAATGTATTGCAGCTACCTGCTCAAATTTCAAATGTATTGCAGATGTGTTTTTTTTAGTATAACGGGGTCATTTTACTGAATTTTCTCGCTTAATCGATCATAACAATGGTTCATTTGTGCAATTAGGTTGTGATTTTCCGAGACATTTGTTTTCCAGCCTTGCAAGAACAGCCATGTCTATGCTCTAGGGCCTAGAAACACTGTGTTGTCGAATGAAACTTAGAACTGGAGGGATAATCAAAATCACCGATTGGAACAACCAACTAATGAACTCGACAAATAAACTACAACAATTTATTCAGTTTGTAAACTTGAATTAAATAATAGAAAAGTAAACTACAACAATTAGGTAAATAATTTAATATGAGTAGTCAACTTCGCCCTTACTCGATTTAAGTTGCAGGCTTGCAATTTTAAATGAGGGAGAACAAAAATCTTGAAAAATTTGCATTTAAAGCAGCAGCAGGCAAGTTTATTTTCACTAGCAAAAAATTCATGTCTGATCTTTTACTTCAGTCCCTTCTTTTTATGTTTAAGTTAAAAAATTCTGCTCCTACGGTTATGCAAAACAAACGTAAAAGTTGCAGTTTTTTGGATGTGCATTGCTAACGCACTAGAGATCCAAGTTGTCAAATGCATCAAATTACGACATTTTAGAAAATTCTCTTTTCTAACGTGTCTTGAGAATATTTCATATTCATTTTTAATTTTCAGAACACTTTTAGTTAGGCTTATAGCGTTCACTAAATTATGAATAAACTTTATTGCAAAACCTCTCCCATTTATCTTTACACTTTCTTACTCTGAAATAATTTCTTTTGTTAATTGGATGTAGGTAAAACTGAATGAAATTTAATCTTCGGTTAATTTTAATTTGCTGACGATTTCTTGTGCTTGTTTAAAAACTCAGATTATGAATAAACTGATATAACAAATATGTTTCATTGTCCTTTGTTTTTAGTGTTTTTCAGTAATGTTACGAAATAATTTAATAATTCTTTTAATAACACGTGGTTCACGTGACAGATTTCGACGCACGTGAGGGTAGTCTGAGTACGTGAGTGTCATGGTGACGTGTGTGACAGGAAACAATGCTTTGTTACTTCACTTTTCCTTGCTCAACTTTACGTTACCTTGTTACTTTGTCACTTTACTTTTAGTTACTCTACTTCTTGTTACTTGTCGTTGCTCTACGTTGTTACTTTACGTTACTCTATCTTCCGTTACTTCATGTTACTTGATGTTAATCTACGCTACTTTTCTTTACATTGCTTTGTTACTTCAGTTTGTTACTCGAGGTTACTTTACATTTCTCTACGTTACTTAACGTTACTAAATGTTAAATTACATTGCATGATGATGAAAGACGATGCACGTTCATGTAATGTGATGCACAACTGCGAGTATGTTCTTTTTGGAACATTAAACATGGCGGTTTCAATTGCATCGCATTTTACCAGACTCAACTGAATTTTGAGCTAAGCTACTGAACTGTTGTAATGAACTGTATCTTCAAGATGCTTAATCTTTTTCCGTGACAACTTCAAAGTTGGAACAAGTTTTATACCTTGACAGGTTGTTCTCTCTACTCGTGTTCATCATTTAGAAATGTTTATGGTGTTAATGCTTCGGGTGGACGCAAAACTTTCTGACCAACATTGTCTCACAAAGTATAGAACTTGAAAGTTTATGTGTAAGAACTCGCAACTTGAAGTATGCGCTCTGTGGGAACATGTTCGCGCTAAAAATATTTACGACTAAGATTGTGACTGTTTTTAACTCCATGATGCAGAATTCACTTCATACTAATGCAGACAGAAGTTAATCAATTTTTCGAGACGATTTATGTTGTTTGCTCGAGAATCAAAGAAACTTCAAATCTTGCGCACAATTGCACAGTAGTAATTTTGTTGCAATAACGAAGCTTAACTTCTTCAGATACACATTTCTTATCCATACAATTTACTAACCGATTGTGAATGAACAGGTGCAGCTTACTTCGTAAACCAACGACATTGTAAGTTTACGAAAAATTCAATTGTGGAAGTAAGTAATTTAGCTATCGTGTGCCTCTTTATTTACTTCCAAATTCTTTCGTTAAGTCTACCTCAGAGCTCCGCATTTTTCATAATTGAAAATTAGAATTTTCAGAATTAGAATTAGAAACTGGGGCGGTTTCGGTTGTGAACTGACTGACGTCCTTGTTTGATAAATTTCTACTTGGTTGCACTTGATTTATTTGTCTACTGAGTTGGGTGTTCTTTCATTTTGTTTGAGGTAGAATAAGTTTCATTGCTTCTACCAACTGCACTCTTATGAAGAAATATCGAGGAGATTGGGATAGAAGTACTTTAGATCAAATTGTAAAAAAAGATATTCCGTAATTTTTTAAGAATAAACTTTTTTTTTCATTTCATGTCTCTAAAATGCCTAGTAAATGCAAGGTTAAGCAATAATCTTTTTCTCATTTAAAGAACACCGTAAATAATTTCAAAGTTTGAAATACAAGGTATGGAAAAAAGATGTCACATTTCCACGTTTAATGGAAGAGACATACGTAAAGCAGGAAAATGTTTTTATTGTCGAAATGTCTGTATAAAATGCCTTTTTGTTCTATTTTATATATTTTATTGTCTCGTACAGATATTTGTTGTTCTTGACTGCATTTCGCTCTCATTAAACCTACAATTTAATCAAATCATTTTGCTGCACCCTGAATATGAATGAAATTTATTTAAAAATGAATCAACTTCGTTCCGACACATCACTTAGTAATCCACAGTACGTGGGGTCGTGTTTTCGATTTTTAACGCCAACTTAAGAATAGTGACGTTGTTCCTAGCGATTTTTGGAAGAAATTAGAGTCGTCTTAATTTGCTTCGATTTCGTTCTCATACATAACTCAGTTCACACCTTCTCGGAATGAGTCCAAATGTCTGCAAACTTCGTTTTTAGTTATTTATAAGAAGATGATAATGTTTCATTTTCTAGGATTCTCGACGTTTAGCTTTGGTTTGCACCGTAGACACTCCTAACTCAGCGCTTTGATGTGGTACTGCTATGTTAGATTCGCATAAATTTCATTTCAAAGAATCCTTTGAGTGTCACTCCTAGTAAACTTACGGTTTTCTATTTTTAGTGTCTCTCAAAAATAGCGCATAATGAATTTACGTACATGCACGCTGTAAAAATCTGCTTGGACGTTGCTTCCTATATGTACCTTTTTTCATTTGTTTGTCTTGAATGGCAGATGCAGTGACGGGAGACACGATGAGTGCCCTGGAGAACCTCGTGGACTCGTTATCAAGTGAAGTGGGACAGCAGTCTGGTGCCTCTCAGACCTCCACAAGTCGTCCCAAAAATGACACCTCCGTTCGGGACGCCGGCTCCGCTGTCTCTTCAAGGAAGACGCTTTCTGATCGACAGAATTTCAAGAATAACTTGCAAGAAGACGCGTCTTCGAACGCAGGAAAGCTTGTTGTCGAACGCAACCAGTCGTGCGTCGGTGCAAGTGACGGAGGAATGAGCTTTTCAAGCGAGGCATCTTCTATTGCCACAGAAAATGTACACAAAAGTTCAGGAAGTATGGTGTCGTTTTCCAAAGGTCAATTTGAGTCTGGAGGGGCAGAGAATGACTGTGACACTATAATTGAAGAATTAGATATTATTGCAAAGGAAGAGTGTTTAGACTTGGAAGACGAATTCGAAGTAAATTCAGCTGCGAGAGCGTCAGGAGTTGCTGATAGTAGTTTTAAATCAGAAAATAATGACATGTTAAAAAATACCGTGAATACTCTCACCCAAGACTCCAACGTAGATTTACATGACTCAAAAACGTGTGAAGCTGTGGCGAAACCTAAGGAACTACAAAATACTAATTACGCAATTCTTCCCTCCGGCGTTGCCAAAGACAATTTCTTCCGTCGATCTCTCTTCAAAAATTCGATTGAAATTTCACCGGTTTCTTCACATGGTCGATGGAACAAAAATACTGTCATCAAGAAAAGCAGCTTCCCTTCTTCCCGATCATTAACAGAGGACACTCAGAACGTCACGTTATCAGCGAAAGCAATTGCCAAAGCGGATGAGGAAATCGCATCAACTGCCACAGAAATAGCTGATGATGATCTTGTCATAATCGACGACAAGAACAAAATAGACGTGGACCCATTGCTTTTCCTGGCTGATACCCCTATGCTATCATCATCTGACAGTTTTGACGTGCCCATGTATCCCACAGATGGTAGTTCATTCTTTTCACCCACTTCTGGCTCGAATTCGAATTGCCAGATGCAGACAACCGCACATTCAGACGGCGGATCTTCATTGGCCTTGTGTCCGTCCCGACAGAGCTGTCTGTGTCCTCTATGTGGACGTCTCATAGCACAGCGTCGCAGTCTAAAGCAACATCTTATGAGCAGCTTCCATAAGCTCACTCTTCTGGAGGCTGAAATTACTGTAAAAACTTGTAATTTTTCGTCTCAACGGTAAGCTAATGTAGAATCTGATGTCTATGAAAACTAGGAGTAATATATCAAGTATGCGTTCATAACAGAAACTTTACATTTATTCTTATGATCACAATTGCGTTCATAACCATTGTCTCACTTTACTGTTAGTGATAAATAAGGCAGTTCCATAATTTAGTTAACTTTTATTTTAATTTATGGTACATCAGTTGCATCGTAAAAACTGTACTTCATTACAAATATTGGCATAATAAATAATTTTTTTTAGCCCATGGGAACGCAAGAGGGTTATACTGAAAATAGCTAAAAAAATCGATTATACTTCATGCAATCCTAGGAAGTGCTCAGGACCCTAACAAATACGTAAAAACAGCGCTTAATGAGACTTTACACTAGATATAAAACATGGTTGCTTTTGAGAGTTTTTATAGAAATTTTCCCAGCTTTTCAGTCATTGCTACAATTCAACGACAGAAGTGCTATACACTAGTACAGGGTGCGACAACATAACTTCCATTTCTCATAACTTTTTGAAAGGCCAAAAAGGAAGTAAATCGACAGAAAACGAACGTAGTAGGCTGGACGTCGTTTTTCTTTAACTTCCAAGATACGATTCAAAATCCATAGAACGTTTCTGCATCCTAAATGTCTCCATCGAAAGGAACTAGCCAAGTCACTAACCATAGTCTCAAAAGTCTTAACGTTATTCGCCGACTTAAGCTGATATTGATTTTTATTCACACCATTTAACTGAACGAGTTTATTAATTGTAGTTAGCTGATTGTACATAACCTATTTTTTCAAACCTCTTATAAACATGCGGTCATAATATCATTTACGATCACGTGGTGATGGTCACCATGCGAGAAGAGAGTGTCAATTTTGAGTTATCATATCGGAAATCACTTAGACAATGGCGGTTTTCAGTGAATCTATGGTACTATGAGGATGTCGATTGCTCTCTTTTTTAACAACGCCACATGAAAAATCCAAAAGATTTAAATCCGGCGTGGTTGTGGCCACAAATTGGGGGCTACATGATCGTAAAAATTCGTTAATATTAAATTTTGATCTACTATGGCTTTGTGAGAAGGTGCTGAGTCTTGCTGAAAGACGTATAGCGTTCCATTTGATACTTAATCTAGAGATTGAGAACCAATTTTAAAATATCAATATATTCATCAGCGGTAACCCTAAAACCCTGTGGAAAAATGTAACGTAACATGACATGACCTTCATTACTTACCACTCCTAAAACCATCACAGTAGCCGGAAATTTAGTGTGGATCACCCTGGTGCTTGAGAAGGGTCTGTATTATAATTTAAATGGATTATCTAAAATAAATGAAGAATGTTGGATTCGAGTATGTAATAAACTGAAAACAACATGTCCTAATATAGCCTTTGCATCCTTCATGTACCTGACTTAAATAATGTTTTTCTTTTTTATTCCTTCTTCTAGCAACTATGTGCTGCGTAACGTCATCTTTGTTCACGAAGAGGTTTGAAACAAAGAATGTGAATTTGAATTATGTCGGAAGTAGTATATATTCTTTTCCAGTGAATTTCTTGCGACATATTGAACACAAGCTGGTAATTTAAACTGATAATGCGCTTCTAGAACATGAGCTTTTTGCTTGTGTTTTTGACGGGATAAAGACCTGACAATACTATATACTATTGTACGTTAAAAAATTATTAAAGAACCATTTGCTCAGTCGTTGTCCCCTCATGTACACTGCGCGCGCCATGCGCGGGTGTCAGCCTGATAGGCCTAAACCCTCAGTTGCGTCGTGATTGTCTACCTATGTATGGGCTTCTATATGGAATCGGATTATTTGTTTGGTACTTTCATGAGTGCATACATTCGAATCGTTATAATTTACGTGAAGCAAATTAACCCTCTGTCGTTAGTTGTATTTGGAGTTACTTGATTGTACCACATAAACTACATTCTGATTGTCTGTCACAAGAACAGTATTTCCGAATTATTTTGAAAGACACTCGACTAGAGTTACTCTCAGATTGCTACTAAATAAATACCTGTGCAGCTAACATAAGATCTTAGAAATTATTTCTTTCCTGTGTGTTAGTAATGGACATCGCGACTGTATTACTAACTCAAAAAGTTAAGCCCTAGGCCCTATATTAAGGCCTACGATTTAAACACTTTAAAACAACAAACAAACAATCTTTATTTCCAATCGAGTACACAGTACATAGACATTAGTACATTGGTTTTCAAATTCTTAAGGTTAACAATGTAAGAGTAAGGGTGATGGTGAGCTCCATGCGACAATCACGGGAGGTTGATGGGCGTCTTCATGGGCTTCATGGTTGAGTGCTTAGCGGGTTGAGTGCACGGCGCGGCGTACGAGAAATAACTCGTGTCCATGGCCGGGTTCGAACCCGCGGTCTTTCTACATGAAGCAGAGACCCGATACAGAACACGGGCCGCAGACCACTCGACCACGGTGGCTGCATTGCATTATTTAACTCCAAATCTTATAATTGAGATTGCCTGTAGAAATATAAAAACATGTTATTAAATGCATGGTGTCTGGCCCAGTATTTCTTCACAGTAGTATTGACGGGGTGACACAAGGTCATTTTATTTATGCTATTTCCTACGCCTGTGAAAAATTTACTCCAATAATCATTTATACAACTATTAAAATTCAAACGTATATATGTTTAGTTTTCAAATGGATTATACATCAAAGATCATGGGTTTTAAAGAAATTGATATTTTCTTATGAGTAAATAATCTATCGCATTTGCAATGATGCTCAAAATTCCATTGAGGTCCCATCTCATACATTTAGCATGAAAAACTGATTTGTTAGTAGGTAAATTTTAATTGTGATGTGCTCTGTATATTACTTGTCTTTGAATACACAATTTTTTTAAGATTTGCCGGTTTAATTTTCAAGCTTTGCTTTATTGGTCCAACCATGAGCTTTGCTACTGTATAACTACTGTAATATATTTACTGAAGATTTTACACCGTCATTTACGAATCTAATTTTATATTAAATTTTAGATACTATCTTGTTTGGGATTCTTTGTTCATTTTCGTGGTTTCTGTACAAGAGACCTGCTAGTTACAATTGCAGTCGTCGCTATTGATGGTTATATGTGTACAGGGTCCAGCAACGGTCATCCAGGTGGATCCGAGTTTGAGCTGGTGAACAGACGATTGGCTGGTGAAAGTGTCTCGCGTTTTGAAGTTTTTGTTGACAGCAATTGCAAACTAGTGTGACTTTAATAAAAAGGAAAAAGAAAAAAGATCAATCAAAGCAGA
>VCRD01011524.1:0-10454 GCA_006783055.1 Trinorchestia longiramus | reverse complement strand
ACTCTCGCTGCCCCGACTCTCGCTGCCCCGACTCTCGCTGCCCCGACTCTCGCTGCCCCGACTCTTGCTGAAGAATCATGGGGTACGACAGCGCACTTGAATATAACAGAAACGAGGAGCTTATGGTGCTGTGTATGTTTGTGACTGAAGACCTACAGCATGGAGGTGTTGTCTCTCGAAGTCACCGTCATTAAGTGTCACTGCATTTGAAATATCTATTAAGAAGCGTGTTGAAAATTTTATTACAATATTTGAACACATCAGTGCCGAATGAATTTTCTTACACATCCAACGACTTTTTGTTCTCCATTCTATGCCAGAGTAATCTTTTAGAGCCTCCATGTCAAGGAACTTTTTCGTCCTTTATGTCGCAGCAGTCTTTCATGTCTTCCATATCTAAGCAATCATTCCATATATTTATTAGGGGAACTTTTTTACCCTCTATGTATCAACATCACTGTTTTTATCTTTGCTCATAATTGTATATGTAATAAACTTTTTCCACCTTAAAAATCCATTCCTGCATATGTATAACTCAAGAAAGCTTTTTTTGTTGACAGAACTGAGATCCAAACATTGCTTTCTCCATCAGAAATGGGTACTCTTCACGTATTATTTATAGTATTCATTAATTTAATTTCATATATATATAGTATTATAAATTCGATTAATTGAGCCCCACCTTTCTGATGTGCTCCTCGCTGCTCTGCAGGCAAGGAAAGATAGAAAAGGTGGCAGATGGAGAAGCCAAGAGGAGAATAGGTTGAACACGTAATGGAAAGAAAGAAGAACGGCAAAAAAATAATGGTTAGTAAAGAAAGAGGGGAATGAAACTTGAAGAAAATAACGGGGAAGAAAACGTGAATTGTTTCAGTTCTCCATTTATATCTCGTATAAGGAACAAACGCCTTCATCTTCATCTACTATCAACGAAATTAGTTGTTTTTTGCCAATGATGTTAACTGTGATCGTAGTTATCACTTTTGGTGCTTAGACAGTACCCAAAAAATGCACAGGTTTGCCTTTTTCGTACAAATTAACGGTTGCAATGTGTTTAGTCAGTGCTATAAGAAATAAATAAAACGTTTTCTAAACCTCGCCTGTAGAAGTGCTCAATACGTTAGTATTATATCTTCAATATTTTTAGAATGTTATGAAAGATTCTTGGTTGTTTAGCAATTAGCCTTGTGATGAAGGCAGGTCAATAATTCTAGACAGCCTTGTCTTCCTTATCCTTACTAGTATATTTGAAATGTTTGATTGAAAGATATAGTAAGCTATGAAGTGTCGGATTGTGTCTCAAAACCAATGTAATATGCCTTGGTGCCGGAAAAAAACTATCCTCTTTCAAGCGAAGTGCATGCACCCTGTGTGATGTGATGTGACTGACGACGGCTGATGTCAAGAAACTATTATAATTCCCTCAATGCTGGAACTTGCCGTCTCTACACACATGTCTTTCAAAGACCATGTTTCATTTGTTGGTACTGAAATTTTTATCATCAAAATAAGTATTCATGTACTGTACATACCATAAAATCCATCAATTCTATGGTGTGGGGTAGAAGTCTGTCACACAACTCCTGAAAAGGATAATAATTCTTATGTTTCTTAATATCTAGATTACCATGCTTATACAAATGATTCCTCAATTAACGTAGAAATATCTAAGCATTTAGTGTATCAGCTTCTCTTAGTTCTTTCATATATAAAAGTTGACTCTTAAAGGCGGTCGTCTACTTAGAACTATGGTTGAATATAGTGAACAAAAGCACTTGCTCACAAATGAATGTTCATTCACATTTTTTCAAGAACATATCGCAATTGTTTCTCTTTTATCGGTGCTGACTAAGGTAGGAAGTTCGATACGGGTGACTTCTTTGAAAGACTAGGGTTTGAATAATGAATAGAAATTTTAAATTTGTTACGTAACCTGCGATAATTAATGCTTCCTATTGAGCTAGGAAGCTCTAATCTTTTCGACCTTGCGGCGCTTTCTCCACAGTCCATTCTTATGTGGCTTGCAAGAATGAATGTGGTTGTTGGCCAGAGGTCTGTCGAAACTGAATGAGCTGGCCTCCATTGCGTCTCATAGCGAACTCTCATCTCCAGCTCACACAACTCTGTGCTCCTCTGCTGTTCGGCTCACATTGTGGGTTGGTGACTGCATGTGCTAGCATCCAAGCGCATAATTCAAGGCAAATTTTGCAATGGCCTCTGTGAGTAAGCCTTGACTTGGGGCGTTAAGAAATTATCTCTTCTCTTTTATAATAAATCGTGTTGAACTGCGAACTGTTCCGTGGTTTAAACGGGGGGAAATATTCTATGGTGCTTAGAATCTCATTACTATGGGACTTGTGTATCAACCCAAGAATGGGCCAAACAGCTCGTTTCTATTGCTTTATTATATTCTACTCTTAACTAAATATCGCCCGTAGAATTACAAATTTTTTGCTTAATTACAATTAGAGCTTCAAGGTTAGTTCTACGGATAGTAATGAATACGATGAAGGGGCTGCAATTTTAGTGCTTGATGGAATGGTATCGCTTGTAAAATGGTGCAGAAATAGAACGTGTCATTCGTGAGTAACGAAGAAAATCGAGATTACAATTGAAAAGCGAGTAGCTGGGACTCGAAAACTCTAATCTTATTTTGAATGCGGAACTTTATCGTTGCACCAAGAGAAAGCATACACAAAATAAATTGGTTTATTGAACTGCCTCGTGCACTGGTGATCAATCGAACAGCTTTGTTGCTTACAAGCTGTTATTTGTTAACATGATGTTGTGTTGTTCATTTTGTGTGGGTAATTCTGCATTGGCAGCAACGCGTGGTTTCTGCACTGATAAGCTTGTGCTGCACTGGTCCTGACAGCAACCTTATTTTTAACGAGCATTACACTGAGTATTCATTCTTCCAAAAATTACAAGTGCCGTTGTATTTTTGATATCAAATGCTTCCCATTAATAACTTTACACTGGGTATAAAATGTTTGCATAAATATGTGCACATGTAATTTCTATTTGAATTAATACCGGCATTGCATCTAATAGCATGCTAAATCATACGACTTTTAGTTGCATGTATCCTAAATTTGTTCTTGAGTGAATAGTCAAAATAATGGCAGTGAAGAGTAATTAAGCTTCATGCTCACGTGGATACGTTTCTTTTAATCTTTAAAACAAGTGAACTTCAACTAAGTGAATTTCATTTTACACAAAAATTCGGAAATTCCAAGCTTTAATGCAGTCCGTTGAACAGTTTTTCACAAAATCATGTTCCTCGAAAAATATATTGAGTGGAGGGAAAGCAGCAAATTGTGTTGTCACGAGAAAATGAGTGTTCTTGTAGCTGGGAAAATTTATTCAATCTTCACCCGCTTACTACTTTGCTAGTTCTTTCTTGTTGCCACGGGCAATTTTATAAAGCAGTATGGAACCTCGATGGGTGTATGTATACCATGACACAATTTAATCTAACTAACGGGATATGCTCAATCGCCTACGAAAATGTAATTGAATTTTAAAATATTTATGTGTAAAAATCGCTTATTTTTTCTGAAAGAACCATTGCATAAACCTCGAAACATTCTAGTGTCTGGGATCTGCAGCAACAAACTCAATCCTAAAGTTAAAAATTGAGAATATTTCCGAGTTGGCATACCCACTTTCTTTCAAACGTGATTTTCACATGGATGTCAAATTCAATAAAAGTTACGTTATAATATGAAGCGTTTAAAATAACTGAATGGTTCCAAACCTCGGTTGCTTCAATCTGTGCCCTGAAACACTAGCAAAAGGCGCAAAATAATTATTGTTTGTGGTTGAAGGTAAATCTCGCTTCGACTGAATGGCATATCTGCGCCACCGCGGCTCCTTAGGTCAGAAGCAGGCCGACGTCTGGGCCTAGTGTGTAGCGTTGTGTGTGTGCGTGTGTGTGTACGTCATAGCAACCTTGACTAGCTGCTAGTTGGGGCTAGTTATTTGGGGTATCAGTAACTAGTATGAAGTCAGTTTTGCCTTAACTAGTTGCTAGTTTTGGTAGGGATTACTCGGCCTCCACAGGTAGTCCGGTGACAGCTGGACCTTTGCACAGATGGTGCTCAGGTGGTGGCGCCCTTGACCGCCTCGTGTTCAGCTGGGAGATGAGAGCCAGGAAGCGTGAGTGTGCAGGGGTGCTGACTGTGGAGGGGTGCTGACTGTGCAGGGGTGCTGACTGTGCAGGGGTGCTGACTGTGCAGGGGTGCTGACTGTGCAGGGGTGCTGACTGTGCAGGGGTGCTGACTGTGCAGGGGTGCTGACTGTGCAGAGGTGCTAGCTGTAGAAGTGTCACTCCACTAGCGCTTACAGCAGCAGGTAGGATGCAAAACATGAACAGCAGCGTCAGCTTCCACCCCACATTTGGCGTGTCAGTCTCCTGAGTCAGCTGCTCTCGCATTTGTTTATTGTGCAAAACTGAGAAGCAGCCGTAGCTCTTCATTGCGGTGTTCGCACAGAACAGCCGGGAGGGTTTTCACTTGAGTAGCGACTCTTTATTATGATTCATAAAAATATTCACAGCTGCTAAGTGCTGGAGATGCTAGCTGGTGAAACATTTATATCTTACTTTGTTTGTAATTAATCGTGTTTGATTTTATTTTTCGTTGCAATGTATTGGCCTCCTCCCATCTCAAACAAGACAAACGATCCATTGTCGTTCTAATGGTGGTCTCATACCTTGCTCGTCCGGCATAGTTAATTTTGTTCGGCTCTTCTACGTCTTCATTTAATTCTGCATGTGAGTTGGTCAAGTCATTTTTCGGATCTGATATGTTTGTTTACACGCTTGTCGCATTTGAGAAGTGAAGTCACTCGCCTCGTCTACGAGAAGCTCCGTGTTTCATGTGGGCTGCTGCAACGTAACTTGGATGCGTGTAACTCCTTACCCGATGGCATGTTTTGCAAGTGGGTCGCTTGATGGAACTTAAATTAGCTGAGCGTCATATAAATAACTTTAGAAATGAGTGAATGTTTGAACACAGTCATAAATATACGGTTTGACCTCGAATTGCAGCTTGTTTGAATCTACGGGGGACCTCTGTTTATTCTGTTCGCTGTCATTAAATTGGCGCATGTTGAGTTAAAATTTATTCGTCATTTATCTCCCAGAGAAGTTAAATTTGTTTGCTTTGTCTTGTTCACGAGTTTTGCATCTTGCATTACCTGAGTGATGACCATCACAAAAACGTGCACTGTAGTCCGACTTTTAGAAAATAATTCATTATGTTTTCCATTTCATATCAACACATTTAGTAACTCGATTAGATTTTTTTTAATTCTGTGTTTGGCTTGGCTATCGCCACCTGCTGACCACGATCAAGGATTGAGAAGCAAATGAACGTCGACTCTGCGTTTACCTGAACGGTTTATTCTCTTGCACTTGGTTGTAATGTTGGACAGTTACTTATGACACGTTAGGTGCGCCTAACTCGTGTTGTTGCCAGCAGAAATGGGAAATTTATCTTGTACGTTTGGACGAGTGTATGCCAATGAGACAGTCGTCCTCCATCACTTTCTGCTCCAGGAGGCAACGCTCTTCTTGCTCCACTGCGCCTTCCGTTCTTGCTGCCTGCATCTGCTGTCTGACCATGACCTCTGTGCACGCAGCTGTTGTGTGATGCTGTGTGCACGCAGCTGCTGTGTGATGCTGTGTGCACGCAGCTGCTGTGTGATGCTGTGTGTGCACGCAGCTGCTGTGTGATGCTGTGTGTGCACGCAGCTGCTGTGTGATGCTGTGTGTGCACGCAGCTGCTGTGTGATGCTGTGTGTGCACGCAGCTGCTGTGTGATGCTGTGTGTGCACGCAGCTGCTGTGTGATGCTGTGTGCACGCAGCTGCTGTGTGATGCTGTTCGATCTGTAATGTGTATACAGGCCTACTGTATGATAATGTCTATCTTTTATATATTGGGCGGTACGTGCACTACCTCCACATATCTTTTTTCTACAATGCTACACCGCCTGGTGCATGGTGTGTCGTATTGCGTTCATTATGTGAACAAATGATATTGCACAGCACTGCAAGTCAGTGGAAGTGTTCATGCAGCGGGTCGTCTTGCTGTGCAGTGTTGCAGCTGTGCAGTGCTGCAGCTGTGCAGTGCTGCAGCTGTGCAGTGCTGCAGCTGTGCAATACTACAACTATGCGGTGCTAGAGCTGTGCAGTGCTAGAGCTGTGCAGTGCCACAGCTGTGCAGTGCCACAGCTGTGCAGTGCCACAGCTGCAACACAGCTGCTGAGTGGCCTCATGCACATTAGTTAGTACCATCGATGCCCCAAGTGGAGGGGGAGGGAGGGGAGGAAGGCTGATCTCGTGTGGCATTTGTGTTACTCACAAAACTGGGGCACGGTTTTCCTCTTCGTCTAATATTTCTTATTTCGAAACCAGCAACCGACGAATAGTAGGAAGGAGGAAGCATATTATCTACATTCTACATAAAAGTTTGTCGAAAGGAAACGAGCAAAACAAACACTTTTATGGTGACACTCGTCCCACTAATCTTCCAACATGTTTAGGAGAGGTTCTTCTTAAACTATATCAATAGTAGCTCGATTGTATTTTGAAATCTCGATTTTAAGAGTTTCAATTGAATGCAGGACTAAGCTTATTTGTTGAAAAGTCTCTTTGTATTTCCCACGAATCTCAACTGTTCAAATTTGATATTGTGTTTATGTTCATTTTTGCCATCTTCATAGGGCTAATGGTGCATAATCACGCTTTCTTTTAAAATTTATTATTTTTCATGACTGGCTGAGCTTAATGAAGCTTACACAATTGATGTGAGTGTGCAGAGAAGTGTTTTATGACGGTCACTATCCAAGCGCTGGGAGCCTCGTGCTGTGTCTAGTCATTTTCTTCACCTAGGAAGTTCTTGCGACTCTCTTGCCTAAAACGTCAATGCTCTCGAGCTTCTTTAGGCTGCCTTGCTGGTCCTCTTCTCAGCTGAGTTCAATCCTGTACTCTACTGCTGGTCAACTTTTCCTGCAGCCTCTCTAGAGGTATTGCTCTCATGCGTACTTGTGTACTGCATGAGTAACAAATTCAAATTTTCTCTCACAATGCTCTCCCATTATCCTTCGTCGGGAAAGTTCTAACGCATAAGTGCAAATGTTGAAGGAAGAACCGAGTTGCTTATAAGAAACCATTAAATCATCTATTTGTGAGAGCACGTCATGAGCAGCTGTGGTCTTTGACTGGCTTTTTAGTATATTTTGAATTACTTTGAAGACTGCCTGCCATTATCTAGCGTTTCTGAAGTCCGCTCTGTTCCGCGTTTGTGGCCTTCCACAGTCGTCTACCTGCAACTCCAGCGCAAAATGCTTGCTTTTTGCTGCCCTGAGGTCAGGGGTCGGGAACCTTTTTGACTAAGAGAGCCATGAAAGCAAAATATTTGAAAATTTAATTCAGTGAGAGCCGTATATATTTTGAGACTAAATTAAACTAAATGTGAGTATTATAAGCCTCTGAATTTATTATTTTAAATAATTTCGCCCTAATACTCATCATAAATGCGACTTCTGGTGCTGCATGGATTTGCTGATGGCTCTGTAGTCTGGTTGGTACTTGGTGAGGTTAAGCTTCATGCAAGCGTGGAGGCTTTCACCCGTTAAACGTATTCATATGGTGAATTATTCGGTCCATCCGTCCTGAAATGTACAATACTCATTTTTTTCTTTTTGTCATCTTATTTGTCGAAAGGTTAGCTTTGATCAAATGACCAAGCAGACTGATTGACAAGGGTGCGTAAACCTGTTTACCCTGCAACGGCCAACGTTGGCTATCATCATTCAAATAAAATAATGGACAATTGCTTGTGAAAAAATCAATGGATGGATTAAAACCAGTGAGAATATTTCTGCAGGCCAGATGCAATCATCAAAAGAGCCACACCTGACTCACGAGCCATACGCTCCCGACACCTGCCTTAGGTGCTCAAGTTTGTACTCTCTGCTCCCAATTCGCTGTCTCGTAGATGTTTCCCTATGCAAAAAACTGCAACAGTAAAGTTTTTCAACATGTACGGAAAACATTTTTGATGACTTGAAGATTGCAACTGCACTGCATTACACTCGATTGCAACTGCACTGCGTTAACCCCACTAGCGTAACCCGTAAAACTTTCCACTCGAGTTTTTATATTTAACCTCCAGTACTTGAAGTTGCAGTTGTTTAGGTTCCCCGTACGGTATCTGCTAAGAGTCTATGTGTAGCTACACTGCGCAAGCAACGATTCATATTGGAATCAGACCTAAGCTAATACATGTACAGTGAGGACAATCGAAGAGAGCCATTGAATAAAATAGAAATTTGAGGATGAGGTGGTGGCATCCTACGAAAATCGGGTTAAGAATAGATTTAAAAAGTGGGAAATGACGCAGCGTGGTTCAGGGCATTGGACTGCATGACGCACTCAATGCACCCCAGGAAGAACCGAGATACGCGCTCTGAAGTTGAGGTCGAGGAAATTTACCTTGCGAGTTAATCCTCATGCAATTACACTAGACTCAAAGGAAGGGCACAGCCACTGGGCGGAAGTGCCTTTATCAAGAACACTTGCGGTAGAAGTCATTCGTAGTTGATAAAAGTGTTTAAGCTTTGATCAATTTTTCGTGTACACAGTACTTTTAAGCATGATTAAATGTTACTATTTAGTGAAAACAATATAAAGAAGATTTGATCAAGTGTATCCGCAAAAAACTAAACATGAAGTCATTCGTCAATTTTTTGCATTTTGAAGTAATGCTGTCAGGCAAATGATGACCTTAACCTGGTCACGCTGCCATTGTGACCGTGACCGGCCAACGATCTCTGGCGCGCTGCTCAGTCTTAAACCTAAACCAGCAGGTCGCTAGCTCAGTGGTCCCCCAACCCCCGGGCCGCTCAAGAAACATTTAATTATTTTCATTTTATTTACTGTGATGTATTTCTTTCTGGATTGTGAGATATTTCATGAACGAGAGGTTAACCGGCAGCTGAGCGGCTGCGAGTGGATATAATTATCAAACCCTCTCTTCAATTACCAACTCGCTTAGCGGGCCGGGGCTGAATTATCGAACGTTGACCGGTCCACGGAGATAAAAAGGTTGGGGACCACTGCTCTAGCTTGTCCAGTCGAACCTCTTTTCAGAGTTGGTATCGCAAACTACGTGCTGTCCTTTATTCGTCTTCAAGTTCATGGGTATCCTCATTTACTGTTAATTCTTCGTTGGGGCAATGCATTATTAATTTAAGTTGTTACATTTTCTATAATTCTTATACTGATTATTTGTACTGAAGGATCTGTTGACTGAAGAACGTTGTCTTGGCTCATTCTGAGACCAATTTCAGTGACCCAGTACCATTCTGAGACCCCTTTCAGTGACCCAGGATCGACCTCGGGAACCACGAACCCTCGATTGAGCCCCACAAATAATAGTATTTGAAAATTAGAATACCGAATCAGGCCTCAAAAGTTTTCAGTTAACAATCATTACATTTTTTAGAGTTCTATATTTTCATGTCCAAACTGTACTCTTCATTAAGGCAAACCCCTTATTGAATTATACGTGTGTTGTGTGATGACTGAGCCATCATGTCAGTTACGAGACCTGAAGTCGACACCTTTGTTTTTTCTGCATAAATGCTCTGCAAGTCAGATATATACATAGTGCCTAAAGGATAGGCTAATAGAGCAAGTGCAGGTACTATCAATACTTCAATCGTGTTTGGGTTTCAAAATAAATAGAGCAAATTACAAGCGCCACATCGCCATCAACAAATCGTAGTTCTTTATTTGACCACTCTTGTTCGTGCTGGTGGAAATCAGGTTGCGTCGCATTATCCATCCCCTGTTCCTGCTGGTGGAAGTCAAGTTGCGTCGCATTACTTGCGCAAAGTTTCCTACGTTAAGATGCCCCATTTTGCCATCCTTGTCTTTCATGATGTTGCTGCTGTTGACTGCTACACGATCATTCCATTGTACTGACCATGGCATTAAAAAAACTTTCGTGTTAACCAAGAAAGAAGTGCCTATGTGATATACCTAGTCAACCCAAATCTAGGCAACAAACACTAACAACGCTAATCATCCTAACTAAAGAGCAAGCTTCCCGCTCTCCTTAACACGTTTGTTGCGATTGCCTGATTGGTGTAAAACTTCACTTTGTACGCATAGTCACCAGAAGGATCTGAAAAAATTACAGAACCTAACCTAAGTGACCCACCGTTGGGTCGTATCGCAACAAACGTGTTAAGATTGGTTCACCTCTTTATTCTGACCGTGCCTCGAGGTGGCTGTGCCTCGAGGTGGCTGTGCCTCGAGGTGGCTGTGCCTCGAGGTGGCTGTGCCTCGAGGTGGCTGTGCCTCGAGGTGGCTGTGCCTCGAGGTGGCTGTGCCTCGAGATGACCGTGCCTCGAGATGACCGTGCCTCGAGATGACCGT
>VCRD01011519.1:0-10467 GCA_006783055.1 Trinorchestia longiramus | reverse complement strand
TAAGGCATTTTTAAAAACCAATGATGTTACATTTCTTATGTACCAACTTTATTGGAAATATACGTTTTTGTTTTTGTTTTTGTTTGTTTTTTTTGGACATCGTTTTAATCGAATTACAGCTTTCGCCCCAGCCAGCATTAATTCTACTATATTTTTGCACTTGACTTAGCTCTAATTTTGGTTACAAGTACTATGGCTGGAAATTCAAATCGTTGAATGATGGAAGAGGCGATGAGACATGCAGGTTCCTCTGATCCCCTAGATTTTCGATCGAGTTTAAATCTGGAGACTGCCGGGGCCACTGTATCTATTCGCATGTTCCCGCAAGCTCAGCAACCTACTTTTCGTCCTGATAGGCTGTATCGCAATTAGGAAAATAGAAGTCCATTTATTGGTAAACATAGCTATCTAAAATCTGCTAATATTAGCGGCATGTAATCTGGTTGCTGCAAAGGGTCGTAAAAGGCCAGTCTAGCCCAGTAACACTAGCTCCAAATTATTCCATGGTCGCTCCACTGCTTTACGAGGTGCTTGCCACACTCCAATGAGCACACCACTTTGGAAAAGGGCAAACCTAGACTCATCGGACCAAATGACACATTTCCAGTCAACAGTCCAGTTTCGATCTCTTTAGCAAGCAGAAGCAGTTTCTTCCAATTTGCAGCAAGCACGAGGGGCTTCGGGGTTAAGGTGCATCTACGTGCATGCAATTTTTTCAGCTCACGACCCATAGTCCTCAGAATAACCATTTTGAAATCTTCAGAGAACTTGCTGGTTATCTACTGCCTTGAACAACGCCAAGTTTTCTCGATGAAATACTCCCACGAACGTCTGTCTCTCTCATCAAGAATTTGATGCCCATCACATTAGCTACGAGATGAATCAATATGAAATTGTTTTCTGTACAGTCGTCATACCTTTATCTGTTGCTGTAGAAATATCCTTTTAACTATTTT
The DNA here is from genome assembly GCA_006783055.1 of Trinorchestia longiramus. Lineage (NCBI taxonomy): Eukaryota > Metazoa > Arthropoda > Malacostraca > Amphipoda > Talitridae > Trinorchestia > Trinorchestia longiramus. Next base: position 9,511 of record VCRD01011519.1, on the reverse strand, counting down.
CATTCGTGAAATAACGTCCTTTATCATACGGTGTAATGTTCTCCACTCGTCTCCGTTCTTACAGCTTGGATAAACATTAGAACGGTTTCAACATTTAAACTAGCTGGTTGTTACGTCTGATTCTACAGAATGTTGCCAGCTACGCTTCCTACACATAGGCTTCTATAAACTACTTTTTTTAAACAAATTTGAATAAGACGCACACAATGTATCAAATGTGCAGGACTCTTTTGTGATGGTAGTAGTAATGTTGTGATAGTAGTGATAATGTATATGATGTGTGAACGTTTAAGGATGTATGAAGGTGAACAGTTACGTGCAGAATGCCAGCGGTTGGGCCACAAACCCATCAAAACTCAACCGTCGTGCCCGCAATAATACAAACAACACAGCACGCTATCATGCAATGTAAGCAGTTCTGAACGCCTACTAGTTGAAATATGTTCTGCGAGAGCCTCTAAAACGTTGGAAGCACTGAAGAAACTAACGGTCAAAATAGACACGGCAGACCTCAACGCAAGACCGAGGGCGAAAGAAGGAGCTAAAAGTCAGAAGGCGTGTTTCTAGAAAACATCAACGGATTATGATACAAACAGGAGTCGGGAAATCAACAGAGAGTCAAAAGAGCAAGGCGTGATAGTGTGAACACCAGTGCTAGAAGCGACAACGATTCTACAGGGGCGTGTACGAACTGGGGGCCGAACGCTCGACTCCAAACAAGCGAAAGACAGAATCACTCAGAGGGAGGTAAGAGTATTTCTGGGATAGGAAACAGAAATAAACGTAATAAGGCACCTCTATCAAAGAATAAGCGTAGTAGGGCACCTCTATCAAGACATGCACTTACGGGGGATTTTTTCTCACTTTAGGGAGGGATCTACGAGAGCTACAAGATCTACAGCAGTGGTTCACAAACTTTTTGTGATCAAGTACCACTTGGAGGTCCCGTACAGTCGCCGCATACCACCTAGTTCTAGAGAAACTAAATTCGATCAGATATTATTTTATTTCCATAATTGTACAAATAGAACACGCAAATCAACTAAGATTTGCTAACTACAAATCGTTGCCAGATTACCCTATGTTAGGCAGTAAACATTTTGTGAAGTAAAATATAACAAAATAAAAATTGTTCATGACCCCGAAAGTGTTCGCGTACCACCTGGAAGGCCCTCGCGTACCACTAGTGGTACGCGTACCACAGATTGGGAACCACTGATCTACAGGATTGATCAGGATCAGGATCTAGCGGAATCTGTCGGGATCTACGAAATTTACGGGAGTTATCGGTACCGATCGGGTCTACAATATTTACAGTAACTACTAGTACTGCCAGATATACTACTACTACGACTACTACTTCTGGGAGTAATTGGATCCTTGGAAAAGTTCATATAAACTTGGGAAAGTTTTACCAGTAATTAACCAGGGACGACTCGGAATTTCAGCGCAATTTGGATTTTGTGTTTACGTGATCACTTCAGGTCAGGATAGAAAATATATATAAATAAATTAGAACTTCCATTAGAAAAAAAAGGGACACAGGGATATTCGTTGACTGGCAATACCGAGACGCCAGCAGCTTATGCGAAACGTGTGCCCGGTTGCCCGCGTCTCTTTGTCTTTCCCGCCACCGTCGAAGCAATACATAGTCAGTATTGTTCTTAAAAACAGTGTTAAGTTCACACCAAATCAAAAATTTAAGATATTAAGCGTAAAAGTGTAAAACGCAATCGCGAGTATACTTAGATGCATAAGTCTGTTGATACCAGCGTTATCATAACTGTGCATTATCACAACTGTGAAAATGCAGCCATAGCCTATATAGACAGGAGGCCAGCCTATATAGACAGGAGGCCGACGGTGATACCCATATGTGACACTGAGGAATGTTCAAGGTGCCAGAGTCATTTAATATATTCTGTCGCCAGTCATAGCTGTAGAATTAATGTGTGATACTGACTAGTGTCAATATATGTATTTCATGTGAGCCAAAAAGTTATCTCATCCATGTTTGTGATAAATTAAATGTGTTTAGTCCTTCCTGCTCAATCACCAGCGTTCTAGCACAAGCATAGCTGTAGAATTTATGTGTGATACTGATAAATGTCAGTATATGTATTTCATGTGAGCCAGGAAGTTATCTCATCAGTGTGTTTGTGATGAATTAAATGTCCATCCTTTCCTGCTCAATAGAGTCCTAGCCATACAGTAAAATACCAAAACGCATTCTACACGCATAGTCAATTCATTCATTTAACTGGTACTCATTCAGAGGAAATGTAACTTTTGGTGTAGAATATAGACAAATGTTCTCTGGTCTACAGCAGCATTACAATGTGTTCAATGTAGGTATAAAAGGTTTTCACACCACCCAACATTGGAAAGAAAGTTCCTCTAACAATTTTTATACTATTAATTCAGTGTGCTCTAAGTGTATGATTTTTTGTATAACAAACAGTGCCTGTTGCTAAATACAGTTAGCCTTTTCTTTTTCATTTGTGATGCTGAATTGCAGCAGTTATATGTTTCTAAGCAATACTCGAGCTTTGATGTGTCAATCATGGTAGTTCACTATATTTTTGGGTAATAAGTTTGCAGTGTACTTCCCTCTTGTGTAGAGGCTCTAAAACATTTTCTAACTTTGATGTATAAGATATTTCTCTTTAACACTGAGGCTAGTGAACCTCAAGTCATTTATACCTGCACCTTCAGTCATCTATATGTTTTCCTTTCTGAAGGAATTATATTTATGCTAGTACTGTTCCAAAAGGAAATTATATTTTTGTGTACATGTGGCAGCAACTTGTTATTTGAGCTGCAACTATGAGGTTAATGCCATTCCTCTAGTTCAGTGTAGCTGCCAGTGTTTTCAGTCAGCCTCAATGGCCAGTATTATGTTTGAACTACATTCTAGTGTAGGCACATTGAAAAGATAATCATGTGTGCCATTTCAGACGCCAGTATTATGTCAGAATATTTAACTTTAAGTTAAATAATTAGTTCTGTAAACTTAATTTGTGATTTGTTCTCAGATGACGGCTTCAATAAACTCAACTTCCAACTACCTCATCCTACGGGACACGCCTAAAGTCCCGGACAATCGACAACAGGAACCAAGTGAAATATTAATTGAAACAACTTTAACTTGTGCCGTTAAACCAATAAAGGTTGGGAATCAGCGGTAGAAGCGCACACGTACAGTGTAAACAGCAGGACGGCCGACGCCACGCGTAGGCCTCTGCTCTGTGTATGTACGTACGTGTGATAAACGAAGTGTAACGTAATTATTCGCTCTGTTAATTGTTGAGAGTAAACTGAATAATTTTTGTCATTGAATTTGATTAATGGGATTGCAGTGATTATTAATTCATGAAAGTGTATTTAAAGAAGTGTTAAGGGTGAGATGAAGTGAAGGGATTGGAGTGATTTTTCCGTGAATTTTGTCGTGTTCGCGTGTATTTAGGATGCGTCGTTAGAAGGGACAGTGTTTCAATTCAACTACTAGGCTTTGTATGATTTAAATAACTATTCTAAGTGGAATAGGTTGGTTCCAGCAGATGCATCACCTTGATTTGATAACAACTTTACGTGTTCTTCGTTATATTTTTCCGTGCATTTTCCAGTAAATTGTTAACTTATTGTGTAGATACCCTTCTCGTGGTGGCCTCATTAACACGTTTGTTGCGATGCGACCCACCGGTGGGTCACTTAGGTTAGGTTCTGTATTTTTTTCAGATCCTTCTAGTGACTATGCGTACAAAGTGAAGTTTTACACCAATCAGGCAATCGCAACAAACGTGTTAATGCATAATAGATCATTCATGTCAGGGGGTTTGGATTCCTCCAATTTGCAACGTCTCTCTCATTATGAAAATTGATTGCATTTAAATTAACGTGAAATGTGTATATAATACATTCACCTTGTAAGAATTCAATTAATGCTAGTTATTATCGTGATTATTACATATTTATGGTGACCGTGTAGGAGAGAGAGCACGTATCGGCACACATTTCATCGCCAGGTATGTTACTGTAATAATCACTCAGACAGTGTAGCATTGTAAAAAAATGAAAAATAGACTTACACTACATAGCGATTACACAAAATGGGTGTGCAGTAAAAATTTGACCACGGGGACTTATTTCATACCAACTTCAATTCATTTATTTATTTAACCATGTCGATGGTGTCCACAGAGAGTATGAGTACACATACACTTCTCATGCATATTGCAACAAGTTCCTTCTTCCCCCCCAATAATCCTCCCTTACTTAACCCCCCTACCCCCGTCTGTCTCTTTTGTGCCAGGACATACATACCTTTTTTCCAATCGAATTTCTACATACGATATTATAATTTAATAAGTGTTCGTTCTCCCTCAGATCCATTATCATCAATAATCTTCTCATTCTATATGCTAATCTTGATAAGAAATATTTGAATATTACTAAAAAATATTTTTCAGACATGGGGTGAATTATCATATTTTCCCATGATTCCAGTGAGACAAATTGCTTCACTTCACTGGTGTTCTTTATCACAAGCAAGAACCCAAAAGAATTCAGCTGGTTAAGCAAGGTTTCACGTGATGCATATGTACGGATAGTATCACCTAAAAATTACATTATTGAAAGCTAATTTCTCCACACATACAACCCTTTGAACACCACAGCTGGTATAGAGGTCAACATACAAGTTACTGGTCATTACAAGGTCTGGAGAGTTACCTCAACAGGCAATGCACACAATGTGAATTATGCATCGATTCCAGATTGAGATGTATAGAATAGAATAGAATAGAATAGAATAGAATGAGGCTATAGGAACGAACCTTCTGGCCCATTCTTGGGTCGGATAATTACTTCGATAATTATTCGGTTATTTACCCAAGTCCCATGCCGTATTTCTAGCCGCGTCAACCATGTCGGCAGCGGGATTCAAACCCGGGTCTTTCGGCTCGCAAGCAGATTCGCTCACCAGTCAACCAAGCTGGTGGTCGACTCAATAATTCATTATTTTTAGTCATAGTCCTATAACACACGTTACATGTGAAGGGATAATAGAATTGAAACAAATTATAGAAAAACTCTAATGTATCAATATGTTAGTGGAAAATTTTATTTTAAGATTTATTTAATGGCACAGAATTCTTCATATATTATAATTAAACATGACACTTTATTCATATCTATATTTTTTTGCATCAGTTTGAAAAACATGTAGCCACTTCTCTCATGTCACAATATTATATTTTGATGGAAAAGTTTCCATTTCTCAATACAAAGTGGATGCCTGATAACCACAGTGTATTTTATTAAATAAGAAGATTTAAACTTCAAAATCATAGCTGCACTTTTGAAACACTACAAAGCGTAAGGAAAGGAAGATGCTTAAATCAACAGATCCAATTATAAACTTTGAAATAATCTCCAGAAAACCTCAACAATACTTTCCCATATATGGTGAAGCTTCAGCACTTATACACAATTCCATCCATTAATTTACTCAAATTGTGATTTGTTTGAGTGGTGAAACCCTTTAGCATTAGAAATAATGTACAATTGGGATAAATCTATTCCTAACCCACAGATGATTGCTTATTGAAATGTTAATATAAATATTTTATTCATGAAATACAAACACTACAAAATATAATAAACATAATACATACATAATGAACATTAATCTACACTAACCAAAGTTATTCCACTTGTTTTTTTTATAGGTGACCTGTCCACAACAAAAATGGCTATTAATTTTGCCCCACAGGCCTCTTTTATTGCACCTTTATTCCACATCATGGATGATATTGATTTTATTACAACATACTGAGTTGCCATTGAGACAAGTTTCACTTTCAAACTTAACAATGAATTTTTTTCAATTTAATAGTTTTCATTGCATTTATTTTTAGGCTTGGTTGAATTACTGATCTTTGTTATACACATACCTATACTGTTTGAAAATATTGAAAAGTACAATAGCATTAAATAGCTTAGATTTTTACAAAGCCAGCACAGATGGTGCTTAGCACATAGAAGCTAGGATCAGATCAATGTGAAAAAGAAGTACGGCATGAACAGTACCAAGGTGGTGTTGTCCAAATTGCAGAGTAAGCGTACAAAGAACGAGTTGAATTCTACGCAAACAAGGTGAACTAATGGAGAGTTATACAACTAGTAAAGCTGACAAATGACAGGGATACACTGCATTTTCCCTTCCATGAGCAGATATTTTGCTGACTTAATGTGTAAAATATTTTTTATTGAGAGTAATAAGCTCTTACATTGCTGGACTTAGACTTAGATTGTAACAATGAAGTAGAAATTTAAATAAACTCTTTCCTCCAAATTTCATAGTTGATTAATAACTTCAATGGCAACAGGTTAAACAACTTTAATGGACCTATGATCTAGTCTTAAAGTTTTATTTATCCTAATTAGTTTGTCTATCATGATAAATGTATATTTCATAACATAAACTTTTAAAAAATGACATAAACCTTTATAACTGATTTGTTGCAGATAAATATATGTTAGTATGGTACAAAATGATAGCCTTTACTCTAATTTTGGAGAAAATTATGCATTCAGTTTGTAAGCATCTTGATTTACATGTTTAGTGTAAGAAAGAATTATAGCCATTAAGCAAAATTCTGTCATACAGAAAAATGTGTCACCTTCGACATTTGCAACTACCTTTACAGAATAGCAGTTCATGAATAGTCTATTGAAAATAAATATTCTATTGCATACTATGCTTTACAGAATGGCAATTTACAAATATTCCATTTAAATCTTTACCTACATTTAAGTATTAAAACAATGTAGCTATGAAAGAATTGAACCAATCATGTATTTCGTAATTCATTATTGTATAATATGTGCCAAGTCCTTGTCAATGCAATAGTAATAAAGAATTCTTAATATTTCTGCTGAAATAGCAAGATGGTGGTTACACGTGACCAATAATTACATCTGTCTAGTAGGACTCGCTGACACGTCAGGAAGTGATCAATTATTCTGCACATCTTACAAAGGACTTTTTTATGTCAAGAGGTTAAATTTTGAAAAGATTCGGCGATAATTCTTTGAGAGTAACACTTCATCAAATGTTATTCTGCAGAGATGATGATAGTTCAACATAGATTTATTAGTTAAATATTCTATTAATTTGAACTGACACTTTACTCTTATAAGGAACTTGAAGAATTGAAGCCATATGAACACATAATTCAAATTTTAAATAGTAACTTTCGTTAAAAAATACTCACCACCAGTAGATACTAAACAGCTTCAGAGAAAGTTACTTCTCAACTTAGTCACTTCGCTCACTTGACATTTCAACTGGCCATGGCCAACACAACTCAATCGTGTTTACTTCGTCGTCAACCAATGAGAGGAATCGTTGACGGAAAGGCGTTTCTAAAACAGCATTAGAGTGGCTGACATTTGACCAATCGACGCCCTTCTCTCGTAAGTCACATGATCTCAGCTGATCAAACACAATTTGCTAAAAATAATTATATTATCACGTGAGAGAAATTTTTCCTAAGTCATCAAATGGTTTTAGTTCAAAAATACAAATATAAATTCGGATTAAGAACTTCCAAAATATTTTAATTCTGATGGCAGTGAAAGACATTTATTTGTATTTGGTCTCACTTATACTGGTCAAATGAATGTGGCTACACTTTTACGCGGGTCAAATTTGCTTCTGGCGATGTAAGGGGCGAAGAAATATCTTATAAAGGAAAATGATTTCAAACTTTTATTTCTCATGTATCTGAGTATTACTAAAAAATTTACTAGACTCTAAAAAATAACACAGTGAATGAATGTACTCACAGGAGCAAATCAAATGTATTCATCACTGCAAAATAATTGATGACCACAGTGCGAATTTTGATAACAAAAGATCTTAAATGTCCAACAATTATGAATCTCACAGGTTACAAACATTGTGTTTCCAGGTCATTACATCCAATTATCACAAAGCACGCGAAAACTCGAGGTCGCGTTGCGATAAACTTTAGAAGTAATGATGAGATTTTTTCGTCGGGTAATTTATCATATTTACAAGACTAGAACTTAAATGATTATCAAATTGAAATGGTGAGTTGGAATCCAGACTGAGATTTTGAATAGAAACAGAACTGAGACCTGTACGTACGGCACACTATGAATAATTTGCTGGTTGGTTGGTTGAACTGGAGCCCTCCGAAAAGGCTGCAAATAGGCTTCTGGCATGTGTAGTGACACATGAATAATGCGCAAAATAGATAAATGATACAATAAAGGAAGTGAAATACAAAAAGGGACTGTTACAAAAATATGTAGTGGAGCGCAGTACAGAATTTCACTGAATTAATTATGACCAGAGAGAAGCGACTTGTTAAACTCACAATTCTTAATTCAAAATTTTTTCGAGTAGCCTAGATGTGAATGAACCCAGGTAAAATATATAAGATTGAATTTGTCCTTTTTAATTATGTTCCTACTGAACAGATAACATATGTATAAAATGGAGAACCAAAAATGATTGACGATAATAATGGGACGATAATATTGACGATAATTTTCACTGCTCCCTCTATATTATAAATTTTACTGGTTTCAGAGATTGTAATCAAAGGGAAAACTTAACAAACCTTCTGATCTGGGGCTACATGGACTTGTTTTCAAAGCTCCAAATAAACAGGAAATGGAAAAAGAAGAGAAGCTCCTGAACCTTCTCTCAGGATCTGAACCTTCTCTCTATTAGCTCCAAAGCTAATATAAACACTTCCATCTCTGAAGAATTTTGGATGAAAAGTTACAGTCGGGAGCTGACTGAGCCTGGTGCTGAGGTTTAGCGTGTGGTGGCTGCGATCGAACTCGCCATCTCCACTCTTGAATAGTGCACAACTACGACATCGTTCTAGCAGTCCAAGTCTGGGAAGAGGATGTTTGCTGCTACAACTGCCACCGGGCAACTGCAGCAAGACGAACCTGCACTCGATCCTTAGGGGGAGACGGCTCTCAACTTCTGCCCATGTGAGCCATGATCAGGCCCACAGGTCGCCGGTGATCAGACAACTGGACGGGCTTCGTCGGCAAGGCTGAAATCTCCTTTTGTAATTTTTGTAGAGCATCTACAGCAAGTTCTTCTCTTCATGCACTCGACTTCATGGACTGGAACATCCTCGTTAGTGCATCCTCATCAGTACGTCCTCATCAGCACGTCTGTTATGTTTTTACTCTGGTTGGTTGGCCAGTATTAGGTTTATAACAATTTCTCAGAAGGTAAGGTTAAGCGAGTCTCTGCAGGTTTAGAAACGTCTGCAGAACCACCTGCACGTAAACACCCCAATGTTTCGCAGTTTGCCGCTTTGTTGCCAAGCCAATTACATTGTAATCCTTTTGTAGTCTTGGAGACATACCTGTTAATTTTGTGGGTTATGTTTTTGTTGGCTTGTTGCCTGGCTTGGCCTGGGTTGATGGTTGCCAGTGTTATTAACTAATCAGA
>VCRD01011516.1:0-10473 GCA_006783055.1 Trinorchestia longiramus | reverse complement strand
AATAGGATGCTGATGATAGCCGATAAAGAATTGGTATTTGGGAGCCTTGCGTCGCATATGATCAAAGAAATGATGCTTGTAGAAGCAAGTGATGTAAGGTCACCAATCGAAGACGCTGAGTGAAGGTGTGGGGAATCATTCACACTGGAAACATGGTGCAAAGAACTGAATGGTACTGGACAATAAATATTTTAGAAAACCAATGAAAGCAGACAATGATATGAGTATCATTTATGTGAGAAGAATATGAGTACATTTTATGACGATTGTGTGCAATGGAACTGAATTATGAAGCTCAGCACAGTACAATAGACAATTTAGTACAGTACATATAACAAAAGTGTCTTATAATACAGCTTTATTTAATTTCATGATAAAGGACTGCAACAAATGGTGAAAATTTATATTGAAATTCTGTAGTTGATCTAAGATATGAAACTGTGAACTTGAAAAAATAAATGACTGCAGAAATAATTTGAAAGCTTTTGAAGGAGAAACAATACGCAGAAGAAACTGAATAAACTGTAAGAACGATAATAAAGGGAGAGAGACAGTTATAAAGAAACATAAGCGAAAGGACTAAATAAAGAGTCAATCAACTGCAATTCAACGTGGAATCTTTAAGTCTGTACCCGTGAATTGTGCCAGTTGGCCAACTGTTTTAGTTTATTTAGTAACTAAATTATAATTTAGATTAATTTCTCGGCAGACAAAGTGGCTTTACGAGGGCGAGTTGCTGACAATGACTTCCGTCACGAGCCAGGCTTCGATGTCGCTGGCTTTTTCCTCCTAAAGTTTCTCCGGAAGAGTAAAAACGTGGAAGCACTCACGGTAAAGCTCTCCCCTCAATGTTAAAAAGCTGTCAGGAGTGAGAGAACTGAGGAACCTCTCAATTTCAAAGAAATAGCGTCCTCATTTGAAAAACTAGCTCTCCTTTGTAACACTTTTTCAAAATGCTTCTGACTATTCTAACATTTTTAAAAACAATGGAAACTTTGTAAAAACCGTCACATCGTGTTTGCTTGAGGACCATGTTCGAATTGAAAGAAGATGGCAACCGTGCAAGCTCATTTTTTTGGTTAGTTTTAAGTTAATCGCTGAGAAACAAACCGATGTCAGATATTACGAGTATTTTCAGTTTCAACGAAGACCTGAAATAGAATCTTTTCCTCCTTGCAATTAAACGTATGATCCTCATATAACTGCTCCTATTACATTATAGGAACGTTTTTCCGCAACGTTGGGATTATCTTCAGTTAGATGTTAGGCCTAAATGAATTGTAAAAATTCTCAATGCAAAGAACTCGTTCAAATGCGACTATATAAAATAAAGACTGTAATTAGTAATCACAAGCTGTCTCTTCATTGAACTGCTTCATAGCATACCAATTTTCTTCTACGAAATATTTGAATTAAATTAAAACGCATTCATATCAATCAAAATTTCTTTCAGTAACTGAGGCATGCAATATAAATAACGTTATTGACCTTTGCACAAGTTTCTTCTTTGACAGAGATAATAATCTTTGATAATAATAACAAAGGGAAACATTAGGGTGGAACTGAAAAATCCGAAAAATCACACAGAATATCAGGTCCTAGGGAAATCAAATAAATAAAAAGGAAATGTAGGAGTACATTACGGAATTAAGGAAAACATACAGGAAGACATCAGGGTACACAAGGGAATCAGCGAAATATCACAGTGTATCAGGGAAATTATGGGAATAACACAAGTGATTCAAGTGCACCAGACCGAATAACTCGCTGCTGCATGAGTGGTCGGAATTGAATCCAGCATGTGTCCAGGTTAGGGAGTTCATTCCCTACTCTGCTGCTGCATGTTTTTTTTACCAGAGCTGAGGGTAGCGTCACTTCATGCGTATATTCCACTATTTAATAATACAGTTTGTTGCTTGCTTGCTTAGTCCGTATCTCTGTCCCGCTCTTATGGATTTAGATGGGAGGAAATTCGGTAGGGTATACATGTATTGCAAACATTGTATTATGGATACCAAAAGCACAGCCTTCAATGAGGAAACTCCTTCGGAAAGCCCGCGTCCACTGCCAAATCAAACGAAAAGACTCAGTAAAAAACACGTAAATTTTCATGCGTGGATTTACTAGTTATGTAGTAAAACGCAGGATTTAAGAAGTGGGATTGAAAATATTTATTTTCTGTAGTCTTATGAAAAGGTTGCCTTTTACAATGATGTACTGGCGCTGAAATTTGTGAATTTATTTGACTGAATTTTATTTTCCCTTCCTTGAACTTCAAGTTGCAGCTCCTTAATTTTACTGTCCAGCACGCTGTGTGTTGAATGCACGCAGTTCGAAAGCTGGCATACCAACACTGGCCGGTACTAGATTCAATTCAATTTCGTACCATTTAGTTTGGTGACCGAGGAAAATATTTCAGTTAAAAGTAATCACATGTATTGAATCTCTGCTAAATTTTCATACACTATAACTGACAGACGTATTGCAGGCACGTACACAGGAAATTGATGGCGCACACAAATTACTCTTTCGTTGTAGAACTGCATCTGCTGCAGTGCTGGCAGGGATGTAGAGATCCTAATAAAATAATTGAGTAACAGAAAGTATGAGCGCTTAATTAAAATGAACATCAAAATAAAAATGTGCACAAATTTTCCAAAGCTCCGTACTTTTCCCAATGCACACATGTTACAGAGCGATATGTTAATGTTGATTTCTAGCGAAGTTCAATTTAAAGTTAAGAAAACGGCCGTAATAGCATTTCCATCCAGTAATGTTACTCAACAACATATAAGTCTGATAACTGATTTTCTTCAGTCATAAGTTACAATGATTCAAAAAAGGGTGATTTGGATTTTTCTCCTTTGTTCCTTCTTCTCCAGCATCCAATATCGCTCTATTTCTGGGTTCAAAACTCAGAAACTAAACAAATAAAACTGGCCTTTTTCCTACGACAAGCTCGTAACCATTGCCAATTTCCCACCAATCTGGGAGCCCAGGCATTTTTGCCTTTGTTCTTCCAGGGCCGTTAGGCGATGTAAGGCAAATGCTTGACTTTCCAGCATCAATGCAGGCATTGATCGTGGAGGCGGGACGCAAACGCATGCACATCTCATGCTCAAAAAGTACTCACATCCGCCCAATTTGTAAGGCTGGTCACTGCAGGGATGGTGTTGGCTTTATGTTGTGTATCTTAGATACATGGACATGAAAGTAAATACTAAATTACGAGCTCTGAGGAAATATGGTCATCACTTCATTCTAGTAGTGTATGGATCATCTGTTTGAATGATAGGAGTCTGCATATGATGGGAACAAGCTGCGTCAAGACCCAACATTTAACGCAAATGCCTTTTCATGAGCACACATTACAGAGCTGATTTTTTAAAGTGACTTAGAACAGCTCAAAACTTAACCACGTATATAAGATTACTTGATAGTTCTGTAGAAATTTCACTGTTTAAAAGTGATGAAATTAAGGTCTTTCCATTCCATAATTGCGTTATATTTTGATTAGATTTGTCTAATTTAAAATTGTAATAAAGGCGAATGTATAAAAAATTTACAACGAATTATTGTTTTAAATGAATATTATTCATGAATATACAAAGAACTTTTATTCACTAGCGTGTAGAGTTGTATGATGTGAAATTTATGGAATATTAACCCATTTATGCCGGAGGTTAGAATAACGGCTCGTACGATGAAGACACTAATAAAATGGCTTCACTGAGACACTATTAGAACATTTATACCATTTATTTAAGGATATCCGTTTTAAATAAAAAACCTTTGCCGTCCTATATGTAGGATGCCAGGCAATACAGAACTAAAATGGCACAAAAACGTTATCTATCTCTACAACAGAGAAAAACTCTACTACACGTCTACTTTGTGTGGAATTGCTTGAAGCACTTGACGTGTACTCCTTTATCGTGCTTTTCACACCGCGTTGTAGTCTACTGGTAGCAGTGGAGACATCACGTCTGCTTGTCTTGAGGGATGACCCAGTGATTGAGTTTGTCGAACTGTAGCTCTGATTCTGTCGCAGAAGGACGGCCTTTGCAACCTGGCTGTGGAAGTCTTGCGTAGTGTTCTAGATAATAAGATAAAACAAGCATACGAAATGCTAGCAGATCGAGCTTCTCAGCCTCTTTATTCCTCCTACGGAGAAGCCATGCATTGTTCATAGCAATAGCTATGAGGAATGATACAATGGGCGAGATCATTTTTTACCTCGTATAGCCACTCTGTACTTGGATATGTTCTCATCTATTATTTCTACACCGCCCATCGACTTGTAAAATTTTACAATTGCCAGCTGCTCTTCTCTTCTTGGATCCGTTGCCTTGACTGCCTTGAGAAGAGGGTCGTCTGGGATAGGGGGTGAATTCCAACAGCATTCGAGCATAGAGGTACTACACTGTTGTCATTCCATCGACAGACCATGATATTGTCTTTTTCGTCGACTCTGAAGTCATGGAAGCCTCGTGGTTTTCTCTTCATCTCCTTGACTCCAATGAGAGGACACTTGTCGATTTTATTTTCTCGTACTGTGCCCGTTCCTTTCAGTCCCGTACCATTCAAGATTGACAAAAGCCTCACATTAGTGAAGAAATTGTTAAATACCACGTGATATGGAAGTAGCTTCCTCTTCTGCAGGGCTCTAGCAAATTTGACCACCAAGTTACCACCTATTCCAAGATCATCATCAATTTCTTCATCAACTTTTTCAGACTTTCCTTGATAAATTTCAAACCATACAAGATAGCCACTCACTGTAGTTCCTCTCCATACTTTATATCCGAATCGAATAGGCTTGCCCGTAATAAATTGTTTACAGCCATGCTTGCCATAGTATTCACACATATGAAAGATTCATCAAAACTGTAAACTTCTTCAACAGGAGCGTGTTTCATGAAATTTTCATTCAATTTCATTAGAAGAGGACGGAGCTTAGCTAGCTTGTCAGTTTGTGACAGCCTATAATTATCTGCAAAATGTAGATTTGTAAAAATAGATTCAAATCTGTCTCTCCTTATAGCGTTAGACACTATACCGTGCTGCATATCACGTCCAGTTTCCCAAAAGAGTCTACGTCTCGGATAGGAGACATAACCACTGATGAGGAGCACGCCAAAAACTACTTTTATCTCATCTTTCGTAACTCCGAGGTCTCTATTTTTCTGAGATGCGTACCTGTTGGTTTCGTGAACTATAATGTTGAACAAACAATCATAAAAAAACGCTCCACCAATTCTACCGGTGTAAGATTCTCCTCAGAGAGTTTCTGTATCTGCATACATCCATTCCGGCATTCTACACTCAATATCACGCTTCTTCCAACATCTTTGCTTCGGTAGACTCTTGATTCTTTTCTTTCTTGGTCCGTGAGTTTCAATTTCAATGTGGGACTCTGGAAAACCTTCAAATCATCTATTGCAGCCCTCAGCATGCTCCTCGGTAGGTTAATAATATTTCCCAATTCTTCATGTCCAGATTCTTCATCAGTGCGTATTGCTGCTGCATTGTTTGGAGGCTCAATATAAATCCTATCCTCCAGTTCTTCTCCCTCGTCAATACGGTCAAGTAGCTCAGCAATCCTTGCTCGTCTTGGTGCAGACCGATCGTTGAATTTATCCAACGCACAGGAACTGGAATAGATAATTTTAGATTAACGTAGTGAAATTCCTCCTTGTGAATAACTTCAAAGCAGAGACATTGTGAGTTGATGGCTAAACACTCTCAGGGCAACTTGACATAGTCTAATT
This sequence comes from Trinorchestia longiramus, assembly GCA_006783055.1. Taxonomy (NCBI): domain Eukaryota; kingdom Metazoa; phylum Arthropoda; class Malacostraca; order Amphipoda; family Talitridae; genus Trinorchestia; species Trinorchestia longiramus. The sequence goes on along the minus strand of VCRD01011516.1, from coordinate 4,702 downwards.
ACCGTAGAGTGGGCTGAAAGTGTGAGATACGCATCTTAGCTACCTACAATCTGACATCACATAATTCCTATAACTTACAGGGTCCTTATGTCAGGTTATCAACAACAGCACTAGCCTATGTTATTATGATGTCTCTGTTTCTAGAAATTTTTAGTATGCACTCTTCCATCTTGGTTGTTACTTTCCACTCCCAAGATCACATACAATGATCAATAATCCTAGAGGAAGAAGAATACACCTGTGTTTAGCCCACTGCAAAGAAGCCCTGATACCAAATTGTATATCTATGCATCAATGCACACATAAAAATAAAGATGTATCTAAATCAGGCAAGGAAATACACCCGATTTTTGCGAAAAAATGTCCGTGACCGAGCAGCGAGTTCTAGAGCAACTAGGTTCGTTCAATACCTGGCGACCTACATGAAGGACACCGTTGTTGAGCAGTCCTTCACCCCTCACATGTTGAATATTTTCTCTACACTCATTTAATAACTAATTATTATACTACAAGAATATGTACATAATGATAAAACACAGTTATTCTAACTTCGGGTGTAACTTACCTTTTAGACGGCTCCACGCTTTTTTGGGTGAACTCAAGAATAGGCAATATTTGAGTGCTCCTGTATGACGACCTCTGCGTGCAATCTCAAACCTGCAACTGGAAAACATTTTTTAGAACAGTAATTAAAGAGTTATAATCAGTGTTGCCAGAGAGTTTTCGTGAATGGGACAAATTCCCATCTCAAAAGGTAACAAATTGGATCAAAAAGTAACAAAACCTAATAATTTTGATATTAAAGGAAGTGTTTACTAACCTTTCAAAAAGTAGCTCCTTCTTCAGCATTGCTGTATAAGTCCTCTTGCGTCATTAATCTGAGTAATTCTTGAGAGGGCTGCCATTTCATGCAGTTAGTGCCACTAAGTAAACTTTTAGAGTATAGAAGCGCGTTTAAAGTTTCTGTTTTCAACAAAGACGTGTTTTTGCTTTTAATATTATTTAAAAGTGAAAATATTCTTTCGGCACAGGCTGAGGAATGAGGCAACGCAAGTAGGCTCATCATAAACTTTGATAATAGGGGATATCGAAGTCCATCACCGCACTTTTCTTTTGAAACAGTGTACTAGAACTTTTCAGGTTCCTTGTCAGTTATATGGTTTGTGTTCTTCAAGGTGAGCTCTCGTCACTCGGTATTCAACATTCCGTACTCTTCTTCAAAAACGATGTTAGGAAATTTTAAGGCAAGAGGAATGATAGAACCAGGTTTTTCCACATTAACGTTGGCGGGGTCCATAGCTTCAAGCAATTCCAACTTTTTAAGCATATCGTTCGACAGAAGACGGTTGAACATTTCTTTCATTTATCGAACATAGAAATTCAAGATGTTCACTGGAAATTGCTTCAGGTCCTTCTCAGAAATTTTTTCAGAATTCTCGCAATAAACACCTTCTACTTTAGCCCAATGGTAAATTTCATCAATTGGAAGGTAGACCGAAGGATCATTAACAGTAATTGCTGCTAGATCCTTATTCATAATTATCTCTCGTTTCACAAGATAACTCAGGGTAGTTTTTACAGAAATATTTATAGAACTCTTCAGTTTGTGCAGTCGAAAGGTCTCAGTTTGAAATTCAAGGTTTATCTTATTGACATTGGGTAATATGAAGGCCAAGAATGAATAGTACATCTTATTTTGTGGGTTCCGCAATTGTTCTAATATTGCTGCAGCCGACTTGACATTATCTTCTAATGCTGCTGATGTGAAGAATAAAGTGAGAGCTGTCCACTAATCCAAAATTCTCTTTACGACTTGCTCAAAAGACAGCCATCTAGTGCAACTTAGATGCAAGATTTTTCTTGGGTCGGTGTCTGTAAACTTTTGAAATTCTTTATACTCATTAAGACGTTTGGAACTATTTGCTATGTATAAGTAAAAATTTCGAGCTAAATCTTACTACTCGTTCGGGAGTTCTAAGCAAGCCTTGGAAGCACACAGATGCACTGAATGGCACATGCAACCTTGAACATATAATGCTGGGATCTTTTCTTTCAGCAAATGTTGAACACCGTTTTTTCGGCCCATCATGAAACTTGTGTTATCGCTTGCAAACCCAATAGGATTATCAAAGGAAATGCCGTGTTTTTCAAAAAAGTGGTCAAGGAATAAAAAATTACTTTAGCGTTACAATCCATTACCTCAATTAAAGCCAAAAATTTATTCACAGTTCTTCGCACATCAAGATCATAATATCTGGTGACCAAAACAAGTTGTTTAGTAGTGGAAACATCAGGGGTTTCAACGATAATTAACGAAACTTTTGTTTTCATTAATTTTGCAATAACTTCATTTAAATAATGTTTACCAATGACAGGACGAAACACACCGGTGCCTTTCGTTCGGCCACATTTGATTTCTCCACTGATTGAGGAATCTTCGCAAACATTAGCAACCAACCCTGGTGAGTGGTCCAAAATAGACAGGTAAGTTGTGTTCTGCGATGAAGACACAAAGTTTTAGTTCAGCTGCAGCAACTTTGAGCGAAGCGATGACGTGCTGGGTTGCACGAAGTCAGTCACCTTTGAGTTCATGTCAAGACTACGCACATTTTTTGCGCTTTTTTCTATTTCCATGTATTTCAACCTGTGTTATTCACCAGCCAATTCACAATTGCAAAACTTGGAATATGCTTTATTTTCATCTCTTTTACTAACTTGAATGCAAGCTGAAAATCTTTCGTCGTCAAGCCAATCTTTTCTGAGCTTTCATTTGTAAACGTTAGCTAGTTTACATTTTTTCTTTTCCAGTGTTTTGTTTATATCACTTTCAGAATTATCTCTTTTTGCACTCATCATGGAATTATGACCATAAAACTTGCAAAATTTTAATGATGAACCGATAAGATGCTATTATCTGAGTGGAAAGCACAAGCGAATTGAACCGCAACACCACTTCCACAGACGCAACTCAACTCAACCATTGCATTATTTGACGCAGGCAGTTACCGGCGGACGTGGCCAAACTCGATCATACGAGTTATGAACGAGACAAGGCGCGGTTGAAACGACTCTGCACGAGTGTCAACGGAAACGGTACCCTTTTTAAAGAAATATTAACTGAAATTTTAAATAGGAAAATTCGTCGAATCTTGTCAAAGTCGTAACTAAAGTAAAAACATGATATACAAGCAAAATGTAACACTTTTGTACCAAAGTTACTATTCTGGCAACCCTGGTTACAATCAACAACGCTTTGCTTTTTCATCTCCCATCATTCCTAATCAACAGAAAACTTTTCATGGTTAGCTATCCAACATGTTGGACGTCAAACATAAATGGGTTAAGATAGAAACAAGCGTGTAGAATTCGATGAGGTAAAAGTTAATGACAATTACCAGAATGGAGTACAAAATATACAACTCATAGAAGATTTGTTTGATTACTGATAAATGATGTATTACACCAATTTTTGTGAAATGAATGGATGCTTATTTGAAAGCAGGAGAAGAAGTTTTGAAACGAGTGATATTCAGTCATAGAGAAATAAAACGGAGAAACAGTATTATTTCAAACATGCTCATGTGTGAATGTTCTAAACAAGGGGAGTAATACACAGGCCAGTATTGCAGAGGATAAGTTTGCTCGTAAAATAATTGAAACTTGAAAATAGGCATTTATAATCATAACGGAAATACTGGTAGTTGAAGAAATTTTGTGTAAGTCTATTAATTGAAGAATCGGTGTACCTAGGGCTGATGTGATGTTCCTGCGAGCGTTGAGGCCTAAGATGTGAGTGGTAATTAAAGGTATTTTCAGTCAGTGTGTATAACAGGTGCCGGTGAGAAGTCTCTCGCGTATAAGATGAGTCAGAGTACGACTGCGCAGCATCGAAACCTAATTCGTGCGAATTGCAGTGTAAAACTTTATTACATAAATGGATTGTCTTTGGGAGTGGGTCAGGTTTTTAGGTCATTTTTAGGATACAAATCGAGTCTAACGTTATGATTTTATAAACTTTCTTATCATGATTTGCATCCTATTATTTAAAAACTATATCTACTGCGTATTGAGAATTCCATTGTCATATATGTTGTGGCAGTGGTATGCAGGAGCTATTGGTTTATTTTAGAGTGCAAGGCTCAATGTACCGACACACAAACACTTATTCAGTACGCGCCATTGTCACATGAGTTTCAAGTTAAAGTTGTATTTAAGTTGAGGAGCACCAAAAAAGGATCTGTATAGTACTCCTAAAAGGATCATCTACATAATGCACCAAAATACTCGTACGAACAGGAGTTGTTTGCACGGAATGTGACTTGGCTTTAGCTGGACCAGGGCCCTGGTGTTTGAACCTGAAATTTAGTTGAATTTTTTTGAGAAATTTCACAATTCTTGTTATTCTCTATTTGAGATAACATGACATCGGTACAATGGTACTTAATGATTAAAACGAATAGTATTCTGAAATCATTATAAGAATGACTGAGCAATTTTAATCATTTGGTATTTGAAATTACAACTAGAATTTCATGAAGTCAAGCAGTAAGACAAGCTCTTTTGATTAATGATTATGTGTCCCAAAGGATTTTGCACTCTAATTATTTATTGACGGACCTGTGCCATATTATCGGGAACCAATAAGTGATCACGGCAAGAGGAAGGCTGAGCTCTGAAGCGACAGCTGGTCTCTCATCAGCTG
>VCRD01011511.1:0-10483 GCA_006783055.1 Trinorchestia longiramus | reverse complement strand
GCAGAAGAAAGCTTAGAGTGCAGAAGAAAGCTTAGAGTGCAGGAGAAACCTTAGAGTGCAGGAGAAACCTTAGAGTGCAGAAGAAACCTTAGAGTGCAGAAGAAACCTTAGAGTGCAGCAGAGACTTTAGATTGAGGAAGAGAACTTAGACCGAGGAAGTGCAGAGCTCAATCCTCAAGACAGAGACCGTTGAATTTTAATCGCGTGACTACGTGGCTTCTATTGTTTCACTCATCATCAGGTATACAGTTAACGTACGTCCTAATCAGGTATGTAATTTCTTCAACAAGCATTTCTTAGTTTTGAAGACTAGAGGACGCCAATGTGTCCTTGAGAGCAATATACAGTAGGTACGAAAACAGTTTACTTTACTTAAATGTTGGAGGTGCTGTAGTTTTAAGGAATTAAGGATGTTCACGGAAACTTCAACACTGTTAATTGACTAAACATTTTATTTCCTCATTTTTGAGACAATCTCCTGAACAATATATCAATTTCAGCTGAAATATTTTTTACGTGCTTATATTTATGTAAGATGATTATTTACGCCACGATTGACTGCCCACATTAATAATCCTATCCCATAGGTAAATTTTGATAGCATTTTTTCAGTTTAGGATGTCATGGCACTGGATTATTGGTTCTAAAAGTACTTTTTCTAAGTTTCCATCTAAAATAGAACTGTAATTCAGGTTGACTTGGAAGCCAAATTAAACGAGTGATTTCGGTATCGATGTTAGTAGATGCTGATCACATGTGGGCTCGTTTTATTGATGAAACTTAAACGAACTGAATTTCTTATGCCCTGGAAAATAAAAAATTTTATGTCACGGACACCTGCCAAAGAATAGATTAACATTACTGTCAGCTAGAGGAAGCGTCGAAACTTACACTCTCAAGTCAATTATTTAACAACCTATTTTTATTTTCTAATATCTTGAGAATTTCTTCCAAATCCTAGTTTCAATTTCACCCTGATCTGTGCAGATCAATGATAAAAAAGAACTAGTTATGAGACTCTTTACTTTCACAATAGTCAAAGTTAATTTCTAGTAGAATGTACGCTGAAGTTTAAAGAAGTTGCAGCTACCAAATTTATATTTCTAAAAACAAGTTGAGAAGATTTATGAGAGCGTGGCTCGATTTAGCCATTTAAAATTAACAAGTTAGGTTTCCAATGGCTGTATTTGCTGTTATTATAGTATATTACATAAAAAATGACCTTCGTGGATAAGAGCAGCAATGCATGCATTGGAAGTCCAAAATTTCCAAACTCGTGTGTGGTAACAGTGAACACCCGCCTTTCTGCTTCGCTTCGAATGCACAGCGCATGTCCCGCCCCATCATGCATTCTTGTGCACGTATTTGTTATGTATACTCTATTCTAACTTCTGCTTGAGTTGCAAGAGTAACTGTTTGTTTGCTTGCTGGTTGCTTGATATCATTTGCACCATGAAGTACCGAGTAAAACTTTGTAAACAACTTGGAAACAGGGTACCGTGTATCACTGCTGAGATGGCTTTTGTTTTGGCTACGGTGGTTAAACTAGGAATATAATAGTAATAATGATTGGAAATAGGGTTTATATTTAAAGTGTACGTTGTAATTTTTTATTGTATTCAAATTTTTCTTAGTAACAGGTAACATTTTCTTTGAGACCCGAAATCGTTTTCCCGTTGGAAAGTCTTCGGTTTGTGTTTGAGATCAGTGATCTGAAGGGCACTGCGTTTTCTTTTTAACAAAATTGTGTGATGAAACCAGCTGACTTCATTTCCAAGATTCATAATATATGATAAGTCGAAATTGTGCAAGTGCAGCTGGATAGCAATAGTTTTAACGAATCCAAATTAGAAGAAAGAAAAAGGAAATTTGTGTCAAGTGTCATAATTATTTTTGCCATACTTCTGTGTATGATACGTTATGGTGAACCTAAGCCCTCAATCTTGGTTTCGATCAGTTGAAGTCCATGAAGGTATTTCTTAATGTGCTCCAGGTTGCAAGAGACAACTCAAGAGTGATCATATGCTAAATGATCCCCATCTAATACCTCTGTATTAGATTCATAGATAGTAAATTGAAGGAAGCTAATTAAATAAGATAACTGCTTCAAATTGGGACTTGGGTAGCAGCCCAAGAATGAACCAAACGGCTCGTTCCTGCTGCCATGTTCTTTTCTATTCTAAATGACTTGGCTTTTTGTTAATGCTTTAGCCCTTTACTGTCCAAGTGTAAAACGAACAATAGAATAAGATGTAATGTTTTTAATCACTGTATATGTTCCAGATAAGTGTATAAGAGAAATGGTGTCAATCATATTTAAAGAAAGCTACGATTTTTCGCACTGCTGTAATCGAAACTTGAGTAACGTGACTGCTGACAATAAACAACACCATTACTCAACTGCCCAGCGCACGTGCCTCGCAGAAGTTTCTTTGGAAATGAGTCCCCTGACTTGTTTTGCCTAAAACACACGTGACATGTCTATTGCTAATGTATACTCGGTGCGTGCAGCATCGGTGTTTAATGCAACTTGAATAGATCCGTGCGTGTATAATGGCGGGAACTTGCATCGTCATGTTTGTGACCCCCAGTGTTCTCTCGCTGTCGAACTCAGCGGTAGATCACTATGCTCATGACGCGGTGTTCTGCTGTTCATTGGCGTACGCTCATTGTGAATTAATCTGCGTACCAAGAAACCGTTAGACCAGAACTTCTTAAACAATGGTACCTAACCTAACATCTTTTTCTATAGTTAGTGTTTTTAGACTTTACATCCCCTTATTGATGCTTGTTATGTACACCAAAAATATTCAGGTCACTATGAGTTTTTCATATTGTCAGTATTCAGTCCGACATCGGACATCGGTTCCCAGCAGTGACCCGAGTTACCTGATCGTGTTCCCAGCAGTGACCCGAGTTACCAGATCGTGTTCCCAGCAGTGACCCGAGTTACCTGATCACTGAGGAGAGTTCGACAAGCAAAGTGATGAAATTCTCTAAGTATGTTTCAGGTCTAGAGACTGCGACCGTGTCTAGTGGATCATTTTCTCTCAATTGAATTCCATTACATCGTCGTACGCGATAATGTCTGTTGTCAGTCATAAAACGCAGTCAGAGTTGGTGGCAGTCATCGGTAACGTTGATGCAGCTGTGAAGACCTTGGTGTGTTCCTTACCTGGATTTTCCCAGAGGTGTATAGTATCCATAGCTGCTATGTGGCATTACTAATTTATTTGCACTTTCCTCCAGATCTTACGCTCTGAGAAAAAAGTAGAGTGAAACGAACAATTAGCGTCGCAGTCACCTAAAGACAAATAAATGCACATGTCATGCGAGCAGCGAGTCAGAAGCCCCGTTATGAGATGTGCTGGGAAGAGGAAAGAATGTTGTGCTCGTCCGCCCGAACTGGATGACGACGACAAAGAAAAAGTATTTCTGATTTGGATTCTTGTGCCAGGACCTTGCAGCGAGCCAACACAGGCGTGGCCAAGGGCTTTCCTCACCAGTAGTTGGGATACTGCTGCATTGCTCTCACAAGTCCAGTTTTGCATCGAGTTTAGCTGTTCTTGATGTGAGGTTTATTTGTAGACGAGTTAACATCAAATTTCTTTATGATATTACAATATTCTAGTAGTTGGTTTAGTATTCTATTATTCTATTCAAAGAAATGGATCATAAGATTATTAAATTTGTTACACTCGATGGCTACATTTACTCTCTTTCGAGTTTCTGTAGCGTGAACAATAAACGCACAGAACACATGGGCTGAAGCCTTCAAGTAAACACAAGGTAAACGAGACTCGGTGAATTCCAACGAAACATACGCAATTTGGAGTCACTATTATCGTATAGTTTATTATGAGTTAGCGAGGAATTTTAATTGATCCGTCATTCAATATCCCAGAGCAGTTGGCATGACGGAGTTGATGGTGATTATGCAGTACGAAGGCCGCGTAAATTTTCTACTTCACAAGGTATCAGTCAGTCGTGGAGGAGTCCAATTCTGATCGTCTGCTAAGATTAACTTCTTTTGTTCAACAAACAGGAGAATAAAAGAAAGATGGACTTCAATGCTCGGGAGTATTGTTTAACAAACTTGAGAATAAAAGAAAGATGGACTTCAATGCCCGGATTTATTGTTCAACAAACAGGATGATAGAAGAAAGATTGGCTTCAATGCTCGGAGGTATTGTTCAACAAACAGGAGGATGCAAGAAAGATGATGGACTTCAATGCAGAGGGATATTGTTCAACAAACAGGAGGATGCAAGAAAGATGAACTTTAATGCTCGGGGGTATTGTTTAACAAACAGGAGAGAAACTTCAACGCGTTATGGAGAGTTATCCTTGTTATGAGCAGCACAAACCAGTGTAGTTGCCACAATGGAAGATGCATCCCTAATTTGAAATAATAGTTTGAAGTGATTGTAACTCAACTGTAACGGTGAGTTTATGTAATATATTATAAAAAAAGTTGAGAAATGTGTGGAATAATTCTGACATTTCGATCTTAATGCATTAGCTACTAAAGCGACGTGTCATTTCCCTGTTGCGCACCGTAAAAAAGTTTTCATATTGTTGGTTATAACAATTTGTTTGAAGTTAGTTGAAAGTGGAATGCTGAAGATTCATTGAATATCATCATTAATTAAGAAATTTGTATATTGAACTAACTGAGCTAACTGGTCAAAATTTCAGAAACCGGGTAAAATTTCGTATTCTCTGTTACAGAGAAGCAACTCGAAATTTTATGCATTTTGAGTTCATATTTTATTCATTCATGATACCTTTTCTAAAAGACACAATGTGATGGAATATTAGTCTGTCACTTTGTGAAACGTTTTACATTCTGTCCCGTATCTGGTGTCACCATTTGAGGCATTTTCCTCCAACGACATACGGTTCATTATCACAGATCCAAAGCAATTCTCATGCTACTGAATTCTGAAAAGGTTATCGCAAATCAACAGCATTCATTTGTGAAGGCTAAGGGTACATCTGACTTCCGTCCTCCAGCCTTTAATCAATAAAACTCTGGGGGAAAACGAGGTTATCGCCGTTGAATGTCAACATATTACTGTAAAACTCGATGTCTCTCATTAGTTTGTCGTCATTACTCTTTCATCCTTGACATTGGAAACTTTGGCCTTTCTTTTTTTTTTCTTTTTGAACAGTACTGGAGTTACTGAGTTCAAGTTGGTTTCGTGGTTGACTGCAAAAGTCAGTTGCTACGCGGCAGCCGTTGCAAGTAGGTCTATGACAGTGCTTCTCTCTGGTCCTTTCGTTGACCTGAGACCAACTTGTGACTTTCAAGCACAGTTAAAGAGTGAGACAAGATTGCAATTTCAATGCGCATCGATACCTGGCCTTTGCAAACCGCTGTGGGAGAATTTTTTGACCATTTCGGGATTTACAATGAATGTAAGTAACCTATTAAAGTTATATGATTAAATTCTTGGATGATTGAATTAGTTGCAAAAATTATTATGAAATGTACATGTTCGTTTGAGCGATAGTATGTTGTCTTTATACCATGTTATCCATCCGGAAATTCATAAATCGATTATGTATCCATTCTACGATGAGAATCGGTAGCTTACGTAGAGGTTATGGTTATATCATACTTTAAATCTATGAGTTTTAAATATGATGGCCGGGATGTCATTAAACTTAGTTATGCTCACACAGGTAGCAAATTTACTAACTCCTTTATCTTAACTATAATTACTCAAGATACAGTGTATTTCGAAAACGATGAGTAGAATAAATTGTTTTATGTTATTCTTCCGAATGCTTAATTTGGTGTGGCCAAGTACTGAACAAAGCAAGTATTCTTTACTGTGTTCAACTCTGGGGAAAAGCAGGGTGGAAGTGGGGAAGGAATCTACTTAGCTAGGCTGAAGTTTCTACCCAAATATCAAGGTCATTGGACGGCCTTAACTGCTAAACTTCACGAGCGAGAGAACTGGAAATCTTCTTCTTGTTCAGGTATTCTTTTATAATTACATCGCTTACACAACAACCTCCTGATACTGAGGAAAATGCTACTGTGCTTGTGTTAATTATATTGTTTAACACATTCATTGCGGTTGCCTAGCTGGTACAAATCTTAAGTTTGTACATACAGTCACTAAAAAGCTTCGAAAAAATTACAGAACCTAACCTGAGTGACCCACCGGTGGGTCATACCGCAATGAATGTGTTAAGATACTGATATACAATGCAAAAAACTTCTTTGATACATTTTTGGTAAATGTGATGTTTACTTAATGTAATTGTTTTGATTCAGTGAAATCATTTGAGCTTTTTCCGGAAAATAAATTTTTGCATTTTCTGCATTAGTTTTTACGACGAACTGTACTCCAACACACAAACCTTGACTACCTGGTCTCAGTGTGATTAACCCTTCAGCGACGAAAAGGACCATACGGTCCTCTTAAACGGTCTTAGGGAGAATTGTTCTAATAATTAAACCGTGAGCAATATGAGGTTGCTACTAGGTTTGAACGCGGCGGCATGTTACAGCGTCGTTCTTTTGGCTGCCTGGCTCTCAGCGTGCTTCATTGCATCAGTGTACAGACGGTCTTTGTGAGCTTAAACGTTGAAACTAGAAAAAGAAATTCGTCGCTAAAGGGTTAACACGTTGCCTCCGATTGCCTGACCGGTGTAAAACTTCACTTTGTACGCATAGTCACTAGAAGGATCTGAAAAAATTACAGAACCTAACGTCAGTGGTACACATACGTACCACTTCGGAGTCAACGTGTTAAGATTATTTATTGCAAAGTTAAATAGTCTCTTTGGTTAGAAACAGTTGGTGTACTGTCGGAACAACATTCCGTCATTAATGTTTCGGTGAAGGTTCGGGAAGCTAAGTTTTTGTCTTAATGTTTTGTATTTTTGTACAAGTATGGTGTGTAATATTGTAAGTGTAATGTATGTTAGGTTTCATATTTTCTCCTCTGCACCAACTCTTTCCGACCAATGTCAAAATTTGTATGCATTAATTGTTTCTGACCAGAGGGAGTAATTTCTAAGGAATTAATAATGAAAATAATAAAATAATTAATGCTGATGATTGGGTTGTTAATACAGTGAGATTTACTCGGCGAGTAGCTGGCTTTCTTCCACTTGTTTAAGTCCTGGAATTGAGGTGTAAAATTGCATAGTCTTGTTTCCTTGTATTGCCTGCATTTCTGTTCTTAATTGTTGAGCTACCACAACCACTTGCACCGTCCGAATATCGTCTTCATTTTATTGACACCTATACCGAGTTGATTTTTTTGTTTTCAAATAATCCACATTTATTCCTCCACTCATTCATTTAATTTTTTGTTGTACAAATGAAAATTCACGATTTTGTGTTACACATTGTTGTACACGATGAAAATCGTGTGTATGTATATTTATTTTTAGCTCTGTTGGACTTAATTGAGTCATTTTTCAGCTATTTTATGTGATCCTATTTCTTGTACTCGAAGCCGATTGAATTTAGACTTAATCTGAGCTTGAATATCAATAGCATGGTAAATTAAATCACAAGCTTATTAAGGAATAAATGATATTAATACCTACATACATTCCCATTACTTTCTTGGGGTATTGTGGGGTTGAATTAATTTCCAAGTCATTATAAAGCCATTGCAGTAGCTACTCTTTGGGCCTTTTAGTTTTTAACTAAAATTTTAGTTAGCAACTACGGACCCTAAAGTTTAAAAGAAAAAATTGTATTTCCCAAAATTTTCACGTAATTTCATCATTATCTAGAATCGAAGTTACTGTAAAATATATATTTGTTTTGAGCACTGAATTACCCTTCTTCTAGATCTTTATTTTCTCTTTACGATAAAGGTTATATACGTATAAAGCTTTCTCAACTCAAACTCGTATTATATTTCAGAGAGTTCGACCTGCACATTTATTTAGATTGCAAGGTAATTCGAACACCGTAGTAAGAATACGCAAACTGAAGTTAAAAGTAAATATTAGTTGCCATAAAAATTAGTATAAAGTACCATTCAAACATAATTTCCATGACATCCATTAGTGCTCGCATACAATTTGGGATTATAAAACTAATAAATGTATAGAATCCCAAAACATGTAGACCAAACATAGATGATAATATTCCATCATTAGTTTAAGGAACTACACTGATATTTTCATGAACATGAATCAGTTATTTCTGAACATGAAGTCGGAGGCATTTCGGTCGGAAAGTGTTTTCCTAAGAACAAGAACGTTTTTGAAAACATCCCCTCTATAGCGAAGTGCATGTTCTTTACTTAGTTAATCATAATAAAAATTCTTAAATTATTTAAAATGACTCATTCATTCAGTGAGATAAGAGAAGTTATGTGTTCAGTACCTGAAGTTATTTCCTTATGGAGGAACTACGCACGCTCTACGCTAACAGATCATCGCTTATTTTATGTTGTAAGTATTACCATGTTTTTGAAAATGATTTATGCGTACTTGGAACTAATGTAATTAAGAGATAATTTGTGTTAATTTCTTTAACTTGAGATAATTCATGCACGTTTATAAGTCACTTAACGCATTGTCTGCACGCTAGAACAATGAAAATCTTGCTTCAGACTTGCGAGGTCAAGATGGTGAAAATGACGCGTTTGCTTGTGTTTTATCAGCTCGCGTTTAGACATCATGGTTTTTCCCTTCATGTTTCTATGACTGCTAAAAGAGAATACTAAGTGTGAAGTAACTTAAAAAGTATGCGGTGAATAGCTTACCATTAACAGGGGCTCTTTTGCTAGTATTTTTCAAGGTATTGCTAATTTTATTAATTTCACGGAAAAGGAACCTAAGCAGACAACTACTGCTGTTTATTTTTTAGTCCCCTTCACTTGGCATGTGTATATTGATATTAACCAGCGTGTGATGGATGTAATACTATAAAACAACTCCAACATCCAATGCTATCTTCTCTTTAGACTCATTTTGTTCCAACCAACTCTTCTACATGACACTTCATCAAGAGTGCTGGTAGACTTAAATCTTGTCACATTCAACATTAACTGCAATCAATTGGGCTGTTTCTATCATACTAAGTACTTCACACATGCGGGTTCCATACTGTTCACGTAAACTTAACCGCCAGGTAGATAGACCTACCTCACTTGCGCATCAAAATATCTATATAATATAATATCTTCCAGTGAATGAGTTACGTGCTTGTAGAATACATTTGGTTTCCGGGTTTGGATTGCAAATTATTTAGTGCCCTATGCTTGCGAAAGAACATACCGTATTTGGTGGCATGTAAGACGCGATGACGAAGACGGCATATAAGACGAAGTACTGAGCGTAAGCTGGGTTCGTGAGCGTCAGAGAGAAGAGTAGCCTAGGCCTACGGGAGGTCTCAAACTTCACCTACGATGTATAAGACGCAGGACGATTTTTTTGAGTCAAAATTTTGGAAAAAAGTGCGTCCCATATGCCGTCCAACACGATAATTGATTGGAACCTAAGCAGTGATCGTTGACGTCACACTTAAAGTCGCTCACAGGAATAAATTTTGGGTAATTCTCTCCTTTTGCCAAGTGCATGATTTTTCTTATATTGCTTCCATATTAGTATAGTGAAGGTAATGATATATTATTGATATTAAGCGTATTACTCGTGAGTACAAAGTCTCTGAGTAACACAGACTGCATCAACATAACTTCCTTTTTTAAAAAGAAGTTCCTTTCAAAAAAAGGAAGCTATGTTGCAACACCTTGTGTTAAATTAATCAGTTGGCCAATTCGGAGATTATTTAAGCTCCTCTCTCACCAAATTAAACTCCCCAAAAAACTGCATTGTAGGAATACTGCACCACAATTCCTGCACACATCACCCTAAGCCTGAAGTGCATCCTGGCTCCTGGCTGAATATGTACAATTCTAGTAATTCACTGCATTTAAGTCTTCATGTATCTTGAAGGCCGTTACCCCAGCAGGGTGCTGTCCTAAATTTTTGTGTAGAAAATACCTGATTATCCTTCACCAGCAAGATGGTTCTGTAAAACAGGACTGAGTACTTGGTGTAGCGTTCTTTGTGACTAGCATCACTGAGTGAAGCAAGTTAAGTATTGATTTGTTGAGTGTATGGTTGACCGAGCTTGTGTGATATACTCCCTCTGGTCGGCAACGGCGCATCAGGCTCGTGTATGCACTAACTTCACCAACATTGCAACGTAGTCGTGGTTGGTTGACGTATGTTGGTGCCAGCGTCGTGGTATGAGGTCAATTGAACCTCCTTCACTCTGGCCTACAACGCACATGCTTCAAGTTTTAAGCAGCTGTCCTAGACTGCAGTACGGAATGAGCCACGATGACAGAATTGCGTGTTATGAAGGAATAATATTCAGCTGGTGCAATAATCAGGCAAGAATATTGAAGAAACTGGACAGTTTGGTTGTGGGCAGGTGGTGCTAGCTGGGGACGGTGGGGGACAGCTGGGGGAGGTGGGAGACAGCTGGGGA
>VCRD01011508.1:0-10484 GCA_006783055.1 Trinorchestia longiramus | reverse complement strand
TATGTAATGTATGTGTGTATGTATGTAATGTATGTGTGTATGTATGTAATGTATGTGTGTATGTATGTAATGTATGTGTGTATGTGTGCATGTGTGTATGTGTGCATGTGTGTATGTGTGCATGTGTGCATGTGTGCATGTGTGCATGTGTGCATGTGTGCATGTGTGCATGTGTGCATGTGTGCATGTGTGCATGTGTGCATGTGTGTATGTGTGTATGCGTGCATGTGTGTATGCGTGCATGTGTGTATGCATGCATGTGTGTATGCATGCATGTGTGTATGCATGCATGTGTGTATGCATGCATGTGTGTATGCATGCATGTGTGTATGCATGCATGTGTGTATGCATGCATGTGTGTATGTATGTATGTGTGTATGTATGCATGCATGCATGTATGCATGTATGTATGTAATGCATGGAGGCATGGAGGCATGCAGGCATGCATGTATGCATACATTTTGTAATTTTTTAATGTAAAATTCATCACACACATACATCACTGTGTAACACCTACGTATGGGTAGAAGGATAACAGCAAAAACTCACGAAACAGCGAAAATACGTTGATGAATATTTTACGTTAATATTTATTGAAAACCCGCGAAATATCGAGTCCGCGATAAACGAACCGCGAAGTAGCAAGGGAACACTGTATTATTGAAGACATGTGCTAAATTTTCTCAATAATGAGTTTTTCTTTATGCATTGCCTCGTTAATATTTCTTGTGATGTGTAACTACATTTGTTTCATTATAATCAATGAAATAGTAATGAGTCGTCTTATTAATGATAGTAATGTGCTCTCTTGGTAATGATAATAATGTGCTGTCATGTTAATGATAGCAATGCACTATTTTATTAGGGATAGTAATGGCCTGTCTTATTAATGATAGTAATTTGCTGTCTTTTGCCTCCACAGGAAAAGGAAACGAAGACAAGCGAGGTGCGCCCGTAACATTCGATGTATACAATAAATCTTGGCTGTATGTAAATGGCAGACCTGTGATATGTGACAGATTTATGGAGGTGAGTGCTGTATTGACCATGACTTTTATCATTAATATACATTTTCACTCTATTTCTCTTCCAGTTGGAGTCTGGTGTAATTGAAATTCAGATTCTGTTAATTTTAATATGTAAAATAAAGAGAATTTTCAATTGTTAAAAAACGTACACAGATCCATGACTCCAAATATGATTATAATTTATGAATGGTAACAATGCTGTTTCAAATGATGACTATTTAGCCTCAAATGCATGCCAAAATGTTGACAGAAGTGCCATTGGACATACTTCAGATGCCCTCCATTCAATTAAAGACAGTTTGGGATGCCATGTAAAGTTAGTGATTGGTGAATATCGGACTTTTATTATCTCTTGAGTTATGGTTGTTGATGCAGCAAGAGTAGCAGTGTTACTCATGGAAGTATCTTTTAAACTGGCTAGGATAATAGCTAGGGGTGATTCATGTCAAGTGAATGAGCTATCTATTCTACAGCAGCTGACTAAATGGTTTGAGCTTGTCCTCAAATGCTTTCCTTGAATATTGGTTGATATTTGATTTTTTATTGTTACACATCCTGAGAGATTCTTACATTGAATATTTCCCCTTTTTGTTTCATTAATTTCAAATGACTGTAGAATATGCTACTGTTCTTTGCAGCACTTTTGACATTTCTGAAATATAAGTGACCTGTTAACTCTGTTTTTCAAAAGACTAAGACCAGTAAAAAAATTTGTAAATGTTATTAAGACTAGGTAACTGACGAGTCTGATGCGTGATTTGATAGGATTCTTTCTGAAAATCCTGACATGAACTTTGTGTCTGATACACATATTTGTGAGGGAATTATTACATAATTGCAAGGCAATTCTCTGAGGAAATAGTAACTTCAGTATGAATTAAGCAATGAATTCCACTCTAATTTTTGCTTTACGAATGCAGCTTTTAATTTTGTGTGAGTTTTGTTGTGCCTCAACTCTACTGTGGGTAATCAAATGTAGTTCAAATTTCTATTATTTAAACATGTTAAATATTATCACTACAATTCAGTTGCTGAAGAAAACTCATATTACGCAATGAACAGTTTCATTATTCCAAGGTACATAATACTACTTTCCTTGTTCTGCTTCCATTGGCAAAAAATATTAAATAGGCAAATACATATCTCTCACATTGAAGAATTTCAGCATTAGATTGAGTATCAAAAATATTTTCTTTTAAATTCTTGTTTTTAATGTCAAGTCTGAAACTTGAATTTGATAATTTGTATGTACTGTAAAGTCTGTAACGCTTGATAAAAGTTTGAAAGTACTTTGAGGTCTGAAACACTTAAATTTAAACCTAAAAATATTGGCCACATTTTTACATAAGGAAGTACTGTGTAATGAACTTAATTTTCTGCAATATTATCTCAGCCTATTGAGAAATTAACTAATATATACAGGGGTTGAACACAAATATGGAAACACCTCATTAAACGCATGCCTGAAAAGAAACGTTTTTTAAGTAAAATGTCTAAGTACCGTAGGTGTTTTCGCTTACTTACGCCAGTTAAATAACACCGTTAATACGCTGTGCATGTTAGTCGTTCTCGGGGCACTGTTCTGGGAAGTTTTAATTGCATCATGTCATAAGACATAGAACGTGAACAAATTGTTGGATCGTGTATGGTGGCTGCTTCCATAAGCAAGGTAGCCGAGGTGTTGAGTATTTCAAGGGTTACTGTATCGAAGATTTATTCTGCACATTTGGAATGCGGAAAAACGTCAGCTGCTAAATCACAGCGCGGACGAAAGTGTGTATTAAGTAAAACCCTAAAATCGATTATCTGACACTGAATTGATAGTGATCGACGGTTTTGGCTTGATTGACTGTTTTGGCGTGTGACTGTTTGGATAAATTCAAGGAGAATACTGATAGTTTGGTCTGTTGTATTTATTTATAGGTGAAATCAAATAAGTTCTACAAAATTCGAACACAGAATGGCTGGTGGTAAGTCTAAGAAGGCAGGATCTCGCAGCGTGATTGAGTGTATGACGTGTAGGATGTGGGTGAATTTGGAGGCATGCTAGGGCTTGACTGGAATGAGTGAAAGTGAGGTGAATAAATTAGTGTTTGATTGCTGAAAGTGTATGGTGAATGAAAAAGTGAAGATGGCTGATGTAAACATGAAGATGAAAGAGGAGATTAAAAGGCTGAAGGCAGAGGTTTCACTGAGAGAGTTGGAGGGCGAAAGGAAACTGTAAGGAGGAAAAATGGAGAAGATGCAAGGAGTAAAAGGAAGGTAGATGGTGATGTTAATGATGGTACCATGCTCGTATGTGAGATAGATGAACGGAATAAAGTGAGAAGATGAGTGGAATTAATGACAGGGATGAACGGAATAGAGTAAATGAGAAAATGAATGGTCCTTTGATAAAAGTGGGTGTAAGGAAGATAAATGAGATGGATGTGAGGAAAGGCGAGCATGATGGAAAGAGAAGAATGCGAAGTGGAGTGAGACCAGTGATAAGAATATGTGGAGATAGCATGGTGAAAAATGTTAGTAGGTATGTAAGAATGCCTGGAAGTGTGGATGTACAAGTTTGAGAGCAAAAGGAGTAAAAGAAATTTGTGAGTTGACTGAAAAGGTGATTGATGACATGGATGAAGGCATTTTGACTAGGATGTGGAAATGAATTGCTGGTGAATGGAAGTGAAGAGAGAGTGAATGCGATTATGAAAGTGGTTGAAAAAGCACGAAAGAAGAATGTGAGAGTGCCTGTCACAAGTTTGTTGAGAAGACCGGCTTGTAATGAGTATGAACGATTGCGCGAGGAGGTGAATATAGATTTGCATGAGAAGATACTTGTTATGAAAGCAGAGAGTGTACGGAAGCGTGAGGTCAGTTCCAGGTTCCTGGATATGGATAGTCTGATACAGGCTGGTTGTTTCTCGGAGATGGAGTCCACCTTTCGCAAGAAAGGGAGACAAAGCTCTCTGAGATTCATTCGCTGGATCAAGGCCACCCATCTCATGGAAGGTAGAATAGACTGAAAGAAAGTTGAAGAAAAAGACTAGATAAATGTCCTGGAAATGTTGTAAAGTTTAATGTTCATGGATGGAAGGTAGGAAAGTTTGATGACTTGACTGAAGAATTTGAGAAAGGAAGACTAGACTGTGTAGATGTAGTAGAGACTCGTATGCGAGATACGGTGAGGTTGGTGTGTAAGGAAAATAAATATCAAATAATAGGTAAAGGTTGTGTTAAGTGGCAGAAAAAAGGTGGAGGAGTAGGACTTTAAATTGGAAGGAATTTGTGTTCGAAATGAACTTGAGAGTGAAGATATTTTGGTCATGAGATGTGGGAAAACGCAAGCAAATGAATGCATCATTCTAGTTATGTGTTACATGACAACTACGGGACCACCAACGCAGAAGAGAATACGAAGTATACCATACAGGAAAGAGTAGTGCAAAAATTTAGTGGGTTCCCAGTGGATGTAATGGGAGACATGAATGGCCATGTTGGTATACTTGGTGATAAGGTAAATGAAAATGGACCTAAACTAATTGATCACCAGCTTGGTCGACTGGTGAGCGAATCTGCTTGCGAGCGGAAAGACCCGGGTTCGAATCCCGCTGCCGACATGGTTGACGCGGCTAGAAATACGGCATGGGACTTGGGTATACAACCGAATAATTATCGAAGTAATTATCTGACCCAAGAATGGGCCAGAAGGTTCGTTCCTATAGCCTAATTCTATTCTATTCTATTTCTGTGAAGGAAATGAGTTTCGAAATTTGAATGTCAGAAGAGGTAATAGTTTGCATACATGGGAGAGTAAGGAATGGAGAGCAGCAATTGACTGTGTTAGTGAATCATGAAGCAAGACGGCTTATCAGAGAAATGTACGTGAATGAAAATGAATTTGATATCAATACTGATCACCGAATGCTTGTTCTTAAGTACAAATGGGGGGGAAAAGAGGTTATGCAAGCGATGAACAGTGTAAAGAAAAAGTGACGTTTGAAAGCAGCAAATTGGGAAGAATTTTGTAAAGAGCTAAGAAGACGTGTATGGAATAGAAATGGCAATGTAAATGACCTAAACAAAGAGATAGCAAAAACGTATGCCACAGCAGAGCAGATGATTGGGAAGTAGAGTGTAGAAGATTTACTGGAAAAGCCAAGTGGTTTATGAGAGAGATAAAGGAGGAACAAATGAGAAGGAAGATTTTGAATTAAAAACGCTAAATGCGAAAATTGTATGAAAGACATAAGATTGCAAAAGTAGAATGGTAAGGTGCGTGGGATGAATACAAAGCTCTGCAAAAGAAGGTAAAAAGAATGATGTATGAGGCTGGAGGGAAAGATGAGAGACAAAAAGTTGAACATCTCAAAAACGAAGGTCCAGATGAAATTAAGGAGTGGTATAATTTCATACAAGGCAATAACAGAGGTAATGAAGTGCAAGTCCATGAATTAGTAGTTGATGGATGCGAAGTGAGTGATCGGAGACAAATGGTGAAAGCAGTTGTGGACTTTTGGGAAGGCATTGGTGGAATGAATGAACCATTGATAGATGAAGAACTAATAACTCTTCAGATTGGGAATATATTTAAAAATAGCACATACAATTATGTGTGTGGCGATTGAAACATTTTTAAAAAAGATGAAAAATGGGGAGGCAAATGGTCCTTATGAAATTTCATACGAGTTCTTTAAGCATAATGGTGGGAGTATAATTGAAATGTTGAAATGTTTGTTTGATGAGATATGGAGGAGTGAAAGAGTCCCAGATGAGTGGAATAAATGTAATGTAGTTTTATTGCATAAGGTGGACATAAGAGTGTGAAATAACTAAAAAATTATAGACCTATTGCTCTGGCCGACAGTGAGCAAAATTTTATGTGGGATCCTAAATGAAAGGATGAAATGAGTGGTAAAAGAACAAAGAGTAATGGGGGAAGAACAGAATGGTTTTAGGAGAGTTAGACGTGGTGAAGATAATTTGTTTGTGGGAAGCGAAATAATTGAAAGAAATAGAAGAAAATAAAATGAAAAGGTATATCTCACATTTTTGGATATTGAGTTGTATGATAGAGTAGACTGTATGAGGTTGCTAGACGTGCAAGGAAAAATTGGTTTTAGTGAGAAGATAGTGAGCATTGTAAAAAGTTTGTATGAGAATACATGTGCAATCTACCGGCTGAGAGATTTAGTGACGGCGCAGGTGGGGAGTGAGACAGAGTTGTACTCTGTCTCCCTTACTGTTTGGCCTATACACAGAAGAATTGGCTGTCCGCCTGAGAATGAGTGGTTTTGGACTGAAAGCTGGAGAGGAGAAACTGAGTTCGTTGCTGTATGTTGATGACATTGTTGTGGTTAGTGAATCAGAGCAGGAACTGCAAAGGATGCTTGGGATTGTGGATGTATACATTAGAGATTTCAAGGTGAAATTTGGAGGATATAAAAGGAGAGTCATGGTTATAAATGGCGTTGATGGTTTTAATTGGTGTTGATACTGACCGAGGTAGAGTGGAATATCGGAGAAGTTATGTTAGGTAGAACTAAGGAATATAATTACCTGGGATGTATGTTCAGTGAAGATCAATGTGCAAGAGCAAAAGATGAGAGAGGGGCAAAAGCTATGCAGTGGTGGGAAAGACTAAGTAGTGTGGACAAATATAGAACAAATAAGTATGAATATGTCAAGAATTTGGAAGTATGTCGCCGTACCTAGCTTAATGTTTGGCATGAATGTTATGACATGAAATGGAGACTTTGAGAAATTGGTGCTGCAGAATAGGGAAGGGCGTTTGGCATTAGGAGCCCCAAAACGGATGGCTGTAGAAACTATTAGAAGGGATCTATAATGGAGTCTGTTTTCTGAAAGAATGGTAAAGGCTATGTTGAGTTAAAAGGCGAGAATTGATCAGAATTGGTGGGTTGAACAAATTCTTGAATGGCATCTGAGTGAAAGTCTTCAGAAGAAAATTTGCTGGGGGCTTGTAAAAAAAACTAAAAATTCAGATGATTGTTTGTATTAGAATTGGAAGACCTATGGACGATTGGTTATTAAGAAATCATGGAGGTATAGGACTGGAGTGGGATTGCAATAAGTAGAATCAAGAAATTGAAAAACTAACAAAAGACTATAGTATGAGCAAATGGAAGTGTAGTATGATTGGGAAAACTACTTTAATTTGGTATGCCAGTAAGACTGTACTAAGATTTGAAATGTTTTATGATGGAAATTTTGGCGGCCAACTCCTGTTTTCTGTCAAATGTAAGGCATTAAGTGTGAATAGACATACATGAAAGTGTAATGAGGGGAATACAAGGTTATGTTTGCCGTGTAACAGGAGTAGAGGAAACAGTTGAACATCTTGTCTTAGTATGTAGTAAATATAAACATGAGCGAGAGAGCTTCATTGGGGTGGTCCATGAGCAGTATGGAGAGAACCAGTGGAATGCCAGGTATGTTGATGAGGACTCTGGTATGAGGTATCTTTTAGGGCTGGATGAGGAATGTAACATGAGTGTTGTGGATGCAATGAAAAATTTCTTAGTTCATGCATGGAATAACCGACATTGATGTCGAATAGTCAGTTTCCTTGACTATAATGTGACTACCTGCTAAGCATGTGGGGCTGTTCATGACAAGCTGGATCATCCAGTGATGCCCTCACTTGGCTGGTTCTTTTACATTGAATGACTCAGGATGGCCTTAAAGGAATTAGTTTAAACGACTCAGGCTCGCAGGAGAAAATCTTTGGGATGCCACCCTGTTGTATGTGTGTATTAGAAAGAATTAATGGCCGTTACAAAGGCCTCAGCCAAACGCTGGCCCTCATATCTAAGTCTAAGTCGATGAGTGATTGTGACGAAAATGACTACTACTGCAAAAGTTACTGCTGGAATAAATGTTGTGCTCTCAAAACCCCTGAGTACCAAAGCAATATGAGGGAAACATCATAAGTAGGGTATTTCTGGCCGAGTTACAATTCAAAAACAATTCATCAGTGATGGTAATACCTGTAACAGGAGAAAGTGATATTTAAGTCATGAGCCTGGACTGTAGAGCAGTGGAAGACAGTAATATGGTCGGATGAGTTGTCGTCTTTCACACTCTTTCCTACTTTTGGCCGAGTTTCGTCTGGCGAACACCATCCCAAGCTTATGATACCTACTGCTTGTTGCCAAGAGTGAAACGTGGCAGGCTATGATGCTTTGGGCAGCCATATTGTGGTTTTCTGTGGACCCATGTTCATTCTGCAGGGGCACATTGCTGCTAAGAATTATGTGAACACTTTGTTCCCCAATGGTGATGGTGTTTTCCAAGATGACAAAATCCATGTTCACTCAGCTCACATAGCCCAGGCCTGGTTTTCTGAATGCGAGAATGATTTGTTACATTTCCCTTGGCCACTGCAGTTACCATACCTCAGTATTATTGAACCTTTTTGGTCTACACGGGAGAGCCAAGTATATGGTCGCTATCTACTGCCATCATCGTTATCTGAACTTGCAACCGTATTGCAGAAAGAATGATACAAAATTCGCTTGGCAAGCATAATGGAACAGTATTTATCCATTCCGAGAAGACTGCAAGCTGTTTTGAATGGCAACGGTTTTCCTACACCACATTAGCCTATAAAACATGTTTTTTATGTTTCCATATTTTTGTCTAATCCCTGCATATGCAATAGTAAGATAAATCATGTTGCCAGTTGAATGACTAATAACTTTAGGTAATTTTAAGTATCACAAACTGCTATGCTAACTGTATTTGCAGCAAATTTTAATTGAGACTGCAAGTGTGAGCCTAAGCTTTTACTTCACAATGATAATAATGAAGAAATAAACTTGCATATGCTAGTGTTGTACTGTATACCATTCCACTGAGGAGCCTAATATCTATTTCAATATTCTTTTGTATATGATATTTAAATTGTTTTGTTTAAAATGTGTTTTAACTTTGTTTTGTTAAACCATATAGGTCTAGAAATTCAGCCACTTCACACATTTGATTAATTGCAGTTGTGTGCATATGTCATTAGTGTGCATCCTTTAACTTTAATATTTGAATGCAGTAAGATGAGTAAGCAAGCTACTACCAAGACATTGATGCACAGTTCAGCACAGTAGTTTTTTTTTGTGTCTGAGAGCCAGCTAATATCTGCTGGCCCAGCATCTCGAGTTATTTCATGCTAGCCATGTCATTAAGGGGCTGGGATAAACTTTCTCCTTAACCCATATGTAGCAAACAAGGTTTAAAACGTGTTCGAAATCAGGGCTGAGTCTAAAAGATGACTAGTAAGCATTTTTCAACTTCAGGTTCTACTATAACCTTTGCATTATCAGTAGACATACCATTTTCATCCAGTGCTCATGCTCCCATCTTTTCATCCACATCTTAGTGTTCTTCTAACTCATATTCATTGCATTACTAACTTCATCACTCGCTTAACAAGAAGCACCTCACTTGTACTGTCCATGTATCCAAACCTCCTAAATTTTGTCCACTCTAAAGTATCAAAGAACTTGCAACTTCAACTCAATCTTACCTCATTTCTTCTTATTGAAATTGTTACTTCTTCCGTATATCTCGAGCATCTCATCTCATTTGTGGGTAATGTTCTTTTATCTGCTCTTTCAGGAACTAGCTCTGTGTGGTAGACAAAGAAATTCTAATTGTTACGTCGTAAAACAAATTCCATTTTAAGTGTTCATGCCAAGAATATTTAATCTTAAGACCTGTAATCATTTGCCCCATCCCTGATATCTTTTTCCTCTTGCTGCTAATCTCTTCTACTATCCCTCAATTTCTGGTAATGCTCAATTTTAAGCACTGAAAAGTCGCTTCTTCTTTTATTGTTTCTTTTAACCAAGCATTTGTTCCTGTAGCATTTACTTTCTCTGTTCATATCATTTTTTTACTAATACATATATATTAATTTTAATTTCCTAATCGTATCAATCTAAATTTAATCACAAATTTTGACTATTTCTGTTTTGAGTGAGATGTTAGTACTGTCTTGCCAATAAAAAGCAATTTTTTCAGTTCTGATGACTAGCTATCTGCTCTAATGTGATCCAGACCTATATGAGGGGTATTTAGGATTTATATCTACTGCAATATAATGCATGCACAGTTTTACACATCATATATCCCTTTCTCAATTTTGATTTTGATAAATGTACTACTCTTTTCTTACATGCTTCAGTATTTATGAACTCTTCTCCCATTCCATGCAAACTTATTAATATCCATACAGTGCATCTACAAGCTTTCATTGGCTTAACCATCCAACTAAATATATAAAATGAACAACTTTTCTATTTTCTGATACATATTTCACACTTCTTTGATCTGCACACCTCAGCCTTTCAAAACTTGACTTTATACATACATACATACATACATACATACATACATACATACATACATACATACATACATACATACATAAATACATACATACATACATAC
>VCRD01011489.1:0-10514 GCA_006783055.1 Trinorchestia longiramus | reverse complement strand
CCCTTAACCTTACCTTCTGATTAGTTAATAACACTGGCAACCATCAACCCAGGCCAAGCCAGGCAACAAATCATCATCATCCTTCATTAAAAATTAACATGCATCCCCGTTCTGAATTCAATTCAATAACTTTCTCAGTAATTGATGGGAAGTAATGGAACAGACACACACAGAGAGAAGTAGAGACACACTGTCTATCATATAATACTAGTGCAATGACCGTTAATAATTTGTTCCCAAACGAATCAGTTTTGGGCTTGGGAAGAGAATCAGTTTTCTATCGGACGAACAACGTCTTTCTTGCTGTCGAAGTCTTACTGCGTCTCTCATACGGTTGAACACGTTTCTATCCATGTTGGCCATTTTTGCCGGAATTTTATTCTGAAATGACCTCTATTATCTCTTTGACGCTTTTCAAGAAAATCACAATTCCGAAAACAATGACTCAATTTTTAAAATCTTTGGCCTTATACTAAGTGGTAGCCAGGTTACTGGTCAAACTAATTTAAAACATTTCTTTTCACATTATTAATTAAAAATATTAAAGCATCATGATGAATTTCAACAGAAAAAGATCCGAAGAAAATTTTTATTTGTAAAAATAAACCGATTGTGTATTCTGGATACCATAATGCAAGTAAAAGGGAATTGAATTGCCACAGAAAAATAATGCAATAGAATGATTTCTTGTATTTCTTTAGCTTTTTCCGTGTTGCTATCAAAGCTATCGATTAAAAGAGTGTGACACACGGACAGATGGATGGACGGACGCGGCTCTTATTATAGTATAGATATAGACTAGTGTACCCAGCCGTCATATATGACGGCAGGGATTTCCGTGGTAATACTTCAGTGGTGCTCGCCAATGAACAATAATTCCAACAATTTAAATTCTTCTCCTTTCGTCCAAGTCTTCTTGCGACATGGTAGCTGTCCTTTCTGCAAATATTCTTCTTTTTTCTCCTATTTCTTCCTGTGATATCGCAGCGCATACTTCAGCTTTTCTTACACTATCCATCTTTCTTCTCTCATCACTGCTTTCTTTCGACAAAGTTTAACTCTTTAGACGCTTTTATTCACGATCACGGTCCATCTTTGCTTCGCGCTCTTGGTAAGATTTTTAAGAGATAGCTCTTCTCTTGAGCTTAGCATCCATGGCTCAAACATTGGCCGTACCACTGATACTTTTCTGAGATCTTTGCCTTATTTTCTTCTAGCATGCTAATCTGCGTTTCCTTCCTTCCTGTGTTTTTTCCACTGTTTTAGTGAATTTTTCAAAATCAATTTGTATCCAAAAGCATACTTGCAGATGATACGGCATGTCCCTGTTCTACGATAATAAGGTCGTCCAGGAGTATATTCTGTTCATTATTTTGGCTGCAACAGGTAGTGGATGATTTCTTCACGAGGGAAGCCTTCCAGCAAATTGTAAACGCAGAAGGGCAAACGGAGTTCCTGGTCCTTCGTGGCAAAAAATATCCGAAATAGCTTATGCACGATAGGATCGAAAAAAACAAAGGTACAACAATTCATGTACCACCCTCAAAAGAAGAATATTATCAAATCAAATAGTATCGAGCTACTTTTCAAAGCGAAGTGGTTTTTTAGAGACTCACGGTGTGTCCGATGGATGAGGCAGTCTATGTAAAAGTGCTGGTACAATAGCATAGTTTGAAGTAGAAACGTGCAGTTATGAAGTAGAAGAAGGCTGCATCTCTGCTACCTTTTAAACGAATGTTTCCCCCATCTTGCAAGGGAACAAAAAATTGTAATGACCCAGCACTGGGTTCCGTATCATGATTACCTGCAGTGACCCAACCAGTGGCCTTTACTCCAAATATTTGGCCTCTACTCTGCGCGAAGTTTCAACTGCTACGAAGAAATTCAACTGAAAAAATATGCGAAATGGCTTATGTACGACAGGATCAAAAGCCCTAATGCAGTATGTCGACTTTCGAGTATATATTACAGAAACTATATTTGTCATCGTAATTTATGGAAAAAAATTCATAGTATCTCATTTTGTTATTCAGTAGACGAATTTCCTCCAATCTAAATCCTTAAGAGTGTGACAGAGACGTACCAAGCAAACAAGCAAGCAACAAATTGTGTATTATTATATAATGAAACTAATAGACCCATACGTGAAAATTTACGTGTTTTTAATGAATATTTTCATTTGATTTGCCAGTGGACTCGGACTTTGCGAAGGAGTTTCCATATTGATGGATGGGTCTTTTGTATCCACAATACAATGCTCACAATACATGTATATAAGTGATTGAATTTTCTCCCATCTAAATCCTTAAAAGCGTGACAGAGAGACGGACCAAGCAAGCAAGCAACAAACCGTATATTATTTTACTAGTGTACCCGTGCCATCAAAAATGATAGTAAATCTAGTCTAATCTAATCTAATACTAAGATTGACCGTCGTGTGTTTATGTATTTGTTTATAAATTTATTTATTTATATGTTTCATGTCACGCTCTTAAGAATAGGTAGAAAGAAATTAGCACTGGCGGTTTTTGTTTCAGTTCACTGGTAAATTAATACAATTATGTTCGCTGTACAAGTGCACTACCGTATGTCCCACAAAAACCCGAACCGAGTATTTATTTTCCCGTATCAGTAATACCATCATTCAACTTATTGTATGCTCTTTTCAATAGATTACTTTTGAAGGATAATTTTGCTAGAAATTAAATGCCTATGGTATTCTTATGATGGTATTACTGATACGGGACATACGGGTTCGGGTTTTTGTGGGACATACTGTATAGTTCCGTCGCTTGGAATGGGTTAAAGAAACCTATGTCAGAGCTGCCTAAGAGACCGTTTCCAGTCTCAGTTGTTCTAAAAATCTGGTGATTATTTTTGAAGAGCTGAGGTCAATACCAAAGGAGGTTAGTCATATTAATCTACTTGGTTCGAATACATATTATTCATCAATAGACACCATAGTAAAGAGGTGGACTCAGTAATAAGGGCCGTCTCAATTGGTTTTGTCGTAAGATTTGTGAAAGATGGAGGGTATCAGCGCTCTAAAGTTTAAAATACTTATGTCTTATGTCAAAGCTTTCTTCATATGTGTCTCCAACCCTTTTGCTAAATTTACAGCTTAAGACTATAACGGCTGAACGTCCTTATCTGAGATAAGATAAGAACCATTCCAGGCATACAAAGCGCGTTTGTGTAGTGTGGTTGTAGTTTGTAGATCGACAGGTATCAGACTAAGCAGCAGCTCCGTAGGCCATAGAAAATAAAAGATCTTGGTGAGTTTCCTTTCTAGCCCTCAAGATTCACTCTGACTAGAACGAAAATAAGTTCTTAAGTTTAGCGGCACTAACTTTCCAGCAATCTGTGCGAACCGTATTTATAGTTAAATTATGGTGAAGAACTTCAATATGAAATTATTAACAAGTTTCTTCTGTTAACATGTCTTACACTTTTTTATTAAACACATTCCTAAGGACTTCTATAGGAGTGTTATTTAGTGCATCAAGTGCAAGTTATCAAGCCTTCAAAGGAAGTGTCGATAGTCCTTCATATGTTAGACTTACACTGATAGATATCTTCAGCTACCTACCGCATGATCATTAGCACTTACTACACGAGACTGTTATGGCGTAAGTTTTGTAGCTTTGTAGGAGCTTTTTGCTGACAGGGAAGGGGGACTTACAGCGTAATTGGTCCGCTATTATATTCGCTATTCACAATTATTTGACTATATAGTTGTACGCTCTCATATTCGTGTGACAGTTGTGACGCCGGTTGGTGCAACAAAGAGTGTGTGGACTTGATCGTAGGAGTAGACAACTTCCGCTGTCTTTTCGCCGAAGCTTTGTATTCAATTAGGCTTTCATAGTTATTATAAAAGATTTTGCACCGCCTTAGAATTTATTTAGTGTGCTTATAATCCCTGTGCTAAGGTTGTGCATTCAGATTATAATTAGAAGAGATCCTAAATGCTGAGAAAGAACGTTTTTTCTACCGTAATTTTATTAAGTTTCATGAATACTAAAATTTCTACTCTAATTTGTTTTTCTAAACTTAGCAAATAAGATGCTGGAATTAATTTTTCTGAATTAACTGTACCAATATTTTTTTAATATTAAAAACAGGTTCAGTTTGATTCATTTCCGATAGCAATGAGTTTCGGCCTTGAGGCTAATTATTTTTCATGTACTCCAGAGGTTTAAACTATAATGACTCTTGAAATTAAATTTAATTCACAGAAGGCAATCACTTTATCATGAACACACTTGAAATGAGTCACAAAGGACCAGCATCGCTATCAGTGATAACACATAATCAGTGCCTTGCTTTATCTGTTGAAAAATTTCAAAAATATTTTTTGTAATGACTTTTGCAAAACTTGCTATGCGAGTATTTGTAATATAGGTTATGTAGACAGAGGAAGCAATAAAGGTCATTACGTCCTGGGATTTTCACCCCAGGTAAAAATTTGAAAACTAATGGTATTGTTCGAAATTTCACTCACAGAACGATTTAGTTTTGAATAGCTTCGCATGAGGTGAATATTTTTGAG
Source organism: Trinorchestia longiramus (assembly GCA_006783055.1). NCBI lineage: Eukaryota > Metazoa > Arthropoda > Malacostraca > Amphipoda > Talitridae > Trinorchestia > Trinorchestia longiramus. Next base: position 5,962 of record VCRD01011489.1, on the reverse strand, counting down.
TCATCATCCAAAACAACTTGATATTTATTTTCCGGGATAACTTTTTACCTTTTCCTAGTAACCTAAGTTTGATCCCACCATTGCAAATGTGTTGACCCCCACAACTAAAGAAAATAAAATTCGAAGAATGTCACATTATCAGAATTGCAACTTTCTTTCAAAGTAAAGGTCTCTATGTAGTTTTTGAACATTTTTATTTATAGGTTTCATTTCAATAGTGAGAACATAACCTTCGTTTGTGATACTTTCAACGAATGTATTCATAAGGATTTTAACGATTAGAAATTTATGACCCAATATTGAAAATTTTGTGTATCAAAGAGATTGGAATAAACTGTTTCTCTTTTTTTTAACTCAAGTCACAAAATGGACGGCACTATCGCTGGAAGCCATGACATAAAGATATGTAGAATAGAATAGAATAGAATAGAATGAGGCTGTAGGAACGAACCTTCTGGCCCATTCTTGGGTCGAATAATTACTTCGATAATTTTTCGGTTGTTTTACCCAAGTCCCATGCCGTATTTCTAGCCGCGTCAACCATGTCGGCAGCGGGATTCGAACCCGGGTCTTCCCGCTCGCAAGCAGATTCGCTCACCAGTCGACCAAGCTGGTGATAGTCGACCAAGCTGGTATTCAAAATTTAAAACCCGTTGTATATATCATGTATACCTGAATGATATATAATTCTTTCTTTCTTAACTTTCTTTGACCGAGGAGCAGACTAGTGCTGAACGATGGCTAGCGGTGGCGCGGAAGTGCCGTCAATTTGTTGGAGTTTAATGTGGCTGCTATTCCTGGGCTTCGTCGGCTTCTGGCTGGCCGGCTTTTGTGCTTTCTGGTACATTATCTTCAGTGTTTTCACAGCATGCTGCCCGGGTTGTGAGGTGAGCTCTGGTTTTTAAATACTCTGACGAAATATAATTTGAATAATATATTAAGTAATTGTTTTGCCGAGTTTAGTTTACTTATATAATAAAAGACATTTTCGGGGGTTGTAAGCCCCATAAATTTCAAAGAGATATTCGAGAAATTTTCTGTTTGTACGGGAAATAAAAAGTTTGAGGAGTTTATTTTATTAAGGAATAAGAAGGCTTCTTAGTACTTTCTCTATAAAATGATATACAAACAAACAACAAACAAACAAACAATCTTTATTTCCAATCAAGTACACAGTACATAGACATTTAGTACATTGGTTTTTAAATTCTTAAGGTTAACATTCTTAGAGTAAGGATGATGGTGAGCTCCATGCGACGATCCTGGGATGTGTCCATGGGCGATGAGTTGAGGTTTTACCGATAAGTGCAAGCTCACGGCGTGAAACGAGAAACAGCTCGTATTCATTGCCGGGTTTCGAACCCGCACGCAGTCTTTCTGCACAAGCAGAGACCCGATACAGAACACGGGCCGTAGGTGGAACCTCGGTTCTCGAACATTTCTGTACTCGTACAAACTCGTATTCGTTATACTTTTGGAGAACAAATACGTATTTTTGTGGTTATTCATTCCCGTAGGAAGAGATTCATTTGATAGCCAAGCGATCATTATACATTATTGAAATGTCCAAGTCTCTGTGAACAAACGTGGAAAATGTTATTTCTGCGCTTTTGATTTTTAGGCGCTTCTTCATCAACATATTTCGGACTTCTAAATTTTCTTTGTGTTTGGTATGTTTGTAAGGGTTGATATTTTGTACCTTCAACTTGTCGTAAACTTACAAGTTAATTTTTAAAGGGGTACTACTTTAGCAGAGTAGAGGGAGTGTATAAACATGAAATTAGTTAATCGATTGTGGTTTATTTGCGATTTGTAGTTTTAATTAAAATAAATTGCCGCTTGAGAACGATCAACGAAAGATACACGTTTCATTGAGCTTTCAAAACTTTGAACCATAGTTGCTAGTGTATCTTGTATTTATAGCACATTCTAAGAAATGTAACCATTTGGGAAGGGCTAGCGATTTTTTTAAGTTTTATCTCTTCAACTAGTTTTTCATTCTTTTTCGCGTGTTTCAATGCCGGTTTTGCGAAACACGTTCAAATATATTTTTGCTCTTACTCTCTGTAGAATAAATGTAAAAAAATGCGTGTCGTAGATTGTTTCATTATTTCAATTCCTTGTAAATACTCAACTACACAATATGAGAATAATGTGATGATTGCTTACTTGCAGCCCGCGACGGAGTTCCTACTGAAGGGTGTTAAATTCGCCGGCAGAACGAGTCAATGGATGGTTCACGGGACGCCCATTACCGAAGCTTTCCAATAAGTGTAAAGCTGGAATTTCTTTTCTTACATTGAATAATGAATGGGTAATTATGAAAGAATTTAATTATGAAGCGTACATGATATATCATAATACCTTCAACGTCATAAAATTTGTTCCTTTCACCAAAGGTTCAAACATTGCAAGTACAATGTAATTTCCCAAGTAGGATTTGCAGTAAACAACCATGTAGAAGTAAATGCAATTGTACATACATGAGCCAAAAAATTTGTATATGAAACCAAGAAATGAACACATCATTTCCACGAAAAAGTAGATAATCTTGGCATACGAAACGCTCCGTACCAGAAGGGTGAAGACGTCACCAGCTAAAAAATTTGTTTTCTATGGTACTGACGTCTCACAGCCGAGTTTCTTTTTTTTAGCCCCGTCAGCTAAGTGATACTGTTCGCCGTTCAGGTGCAGCATTCCATTGAAACAGCAAACTTTCCATTTTGCAAGTATTGTATGGTGATTACTCAAAACTTGTCTATGATATCTCTACCTTTTCAGGACGCAACGATAGATTTAAGCTAAAACACAGCTTCATTATGATAGGGGGACTGTATTTAACTCTCTATTCAATTATGAAATGCTAGTATGTTCCCTACGATGTATTCATTTCAAACAACTGGGATTTTCGTTGAAAGAATACGTTCGAAATCTTCGTCATGATTTACGAAATCTTATCGTGAGCTAGTTCCAGCACGCCAGGAGTGCTGTTTAACTTCAAGTACCAGCTCACCGAGAATTTTTTTCCCAGTGCCTCTCTTACTGTTGCGCCTCTTTTCTTAGTCTGAGCGTGGAACGTCAACTTTGAATAAAGATGGAAGCAGGTTGATGTAATCCGAAAGAATTAAATACTCGTCTACAGTCTCAGACTTTTATTGATATTCTGTGCGCGTGCCTGATGATAAAATACAGAAAGTTTGTAATCAATGATCATGATAAACACGCTTTGGAATGTTCTAAGCAAAATCATTGACGTCTATTGTTCAGCCTATTATATCATAGGTTTCTGAGATCTTATTGTTTCCTTAAATTTGGTCTGCTCAGGGTATGATTCACAAGAAGCTGTAGTTTAACAGAATTCAGGGCTGTGGGATGGAAAGAGGTTTGAGCTTCACCGTGAGTGCCAGCATGATTCGATTCTAGTGACACAAACTATAAGGGTAGGTAGCCAGTGGGTCGATTAAGCAATCAGCACCACTCAATTCAGTCTCAGGATTTTTGAGACTGGTGGACCAGTAGCAATACCATCGCTGTTCATGCTCCGATTATTTTCAAATTATGCGTATTAATTAATCCCGTTACAAATTAAATCATACTTTTTACGATAAATTATTTATATTTTATGAGTAGGTTTTTGTAGCTCTAAGTAAGGTTCGTGTAAATTTTTATTTATAAAAATTCGCTGTATTCGCTACCGAACTGTCACTATGGTTCCTTTCAACTTCATCATTCACCACTCCTTTCAAAATACGTTACACCTTTTTTATCGCTTGTAAAGAAAACAACGTAAGTTTTAGTGCCTTAAAGTGAAATGTTCTACAGTAAGTCTCCATTTAATTGTGTTTAGGACTAAGATATATTATTTACAGAAAGCTCATTTATATTTTTAGAATATTGTAAGTATAGGATTGTTTATTTCATTTGTCATTTTTGTAGGATGTGCGTATGTACAAATGCCCTACGGTAGAACCTTGAAATAACTAAGTTTTAGGACTTCTACGTCAGGACTTAATTAAACGACTTATGGTCTTAAATAGTACTGAGAGTATTTCTTATCTAATCTTCTAAAATACCTAACCTTTCTGTTAAAAAAACTCTCCTGTGATGTTGAGATTTTTTGATGGCTCATCCATAGTGAGATGTTTTTTATATGTTACTCTCATAAGCCCTGTTTACTTTACTATAATATATTCACTCAAAACACTTTCATTTTAATGTTCAATTGAGACAGTAAACTTCTTTTGTAACCTCTTTTCTCTATTGCTCAATTTTTGTTACACTGCGTGAATTGAAATGTGATCAGCAGTATATGGTGTAGCTAGACCATAAATTAGAGTACTAGATTTAATTACAGACTGAAAATTGTCTTGAATCACAAACTTATCTCGGCATTGCCTTCTATGCTTAGAAGTAGAGAGATTTTTATAAACTTTTATTCCGCATAGAACAATATTGATTTCATTTCCTTGTAAAAATAGGACCATAAATAATTTATGGTATTTATGGTTATCGATAAACAATTGAGAAGGAAATTCCTATTTACTTTACCTGTAAAGCAGTTAACTAGGCCTCTTGTATCTAGATTGCTTGATTTTAAGCCTAGTTATTATTCACCTTTGTCATTCTCTTGATGAGTGTTACTTAATTTGAAATTTATAAGACAAAAAATTGTGATGAAACTTTAATCAACATCTGAATGTCAGCCTTTTTGCTTACTGGGAAATTAGATGTATGCTAGTTTTAAATCTTTTAGTTACCTGTATCTTAGTAATATCGCAGTATTAAGAAAATTATTCTCGTGCTTGAATATTTAGGCCTTGCATACTTAAGCGACCTTTAGCACGAGACATCTTATTGTCTGTTCAACGATTGTGCTTATAACTTTATCGTTATTATATAAGCCAAATAATTATTTCCCTCTCTAAATTTTATTTATTCTAAATCAAACATTAAAAATTAAGAGACTTTGCTCAGTAGATAGAATTAAATGAATTGAAACTCAATCATCTTGTCTAAATGATTTGCATGTTCACTGAATGCAACTTTTACTCAGTTTCAGCCTCAAATATAGACTACTCTTATTAAAGAAGACTAGATCCCTTGCCTATTTGATGAGGATTTGCATTTTATACTTTTCAAGTTTAAGTTCAGCTCTCTAAAAATTTTTGAGATAAGTCTGCCGTATTGCTGCATTTCATTTTGATTAACCTTATCATTGCTTAAATTTGCTACGGGTGATGCTTGTGCTTGTTTCTGTTTGTGAGGATGTGAAAATTTAGCCCTAACTTCTCTTCCAGACACCTGGCGATCCTGCTCTTGGTTTTCACACTTGGGCTTCACTCATACCAGCTTCATTCATTCAATCTTGGTCTCATCCACTCAAGATTCAAGCTTCATCCGTCTTCGACTCAACCGTTCTGCGAAGAAAGCCACTTTAGTTCCCCATGTTTTTAAACCTTATTGGGTCTAGTAGACTTATTTGAGCCCAGGATATTTTCCTGCATCGCTTACCTTATTGGATCTCTTATATTTATTTGCAGCGAGGAATTAGTTCCTGAATTGCCTTATATTTTAGGTCCCTTACTTACGAGCTCTCTTCTAGTCGTGGACAACGGATGTGTCTTCTCTTCACCTGCTGCCCTACGGACCAATAAAGAAACTAAAGATGAGTCCCCGTGTTTTCATTGAATTCTCCAACTAGAGGTGCACAAGACGACCCCCATAACCTTACCTTTTGATAAATGTTACATCCAGTTTAAGGTGCGAAGAACTCACGCCCATGATAAAACCCTTGTCTTAAACCTAACACTGGTAACTCCGAGAGAGAGTGCCCGTCTCAAACGTAACAGACCTTCTGACGAAGTAAACCTGTAGCGTTATTACATCGCCCAAAAATATACAAATAGAGTATTCTAAGTAATAAAATTTAGTATAAGAAGTAAAATCGTCATTTGGTCCTAGC
>VCRD01011476.1:0-10534 GCA_006783055.1 Trinorchestia longiramus | reverse complement strand
AATGTTGCAGTGTACTGCGACTACACTGGACAATGTTGCAGTGTACTGCGACTACACTGGACAATGTTGCAGTGTACTGCGACTACACTGGACAATGTTGCAGTGTACTGCGACTACACTGGACAATGTTGCAGTGTACTGCGACTACACTGGACAAAAAATGCTTTCATGTCCCAAATTTAGCAAGGAGCTTAGAAATTAAGCTGCGAGAAGCTTGTTTCCTACATGGATGCTCTGTGAGGAGAGCCATCCTATTTTTTTGTTTGTCAGTAATTTCTATATATATATATATATATATTTATTTATTTATTATTTTACATTTGTTTAGTCTTTTATTTATTAATTTATGCAGCAAAATATCTCTAGACTTTAAACTTATCAAACTTGTGCTCTGGAACTTAGATGTTGTTACATCATAGACGACCGAGTCTTCCGCCTGAACAGCATTGATTATTAACTTCTGTTCGGGTAGAAGCAGCTTACAGTGTGACTTATTAAGAACTTTTTCTAGAGAGAGTGTCTTCAAATTAAAGCACTGTGTGTGTTCTCATGCGCATCATCAAGAATTTGTAGCTTGTATCAACTTATTCGATAACTTTTTCTCTTGTGAACGTGTCGTTTTATCGCTAAATTTGTGTTAGATATTCGTGTTCGTACTTCATTTCGTGACTGGAAAAAATAAATCGGCTTCAGTGTCAAGACTGGTCAGCTTCAGGGCACAATTCGCAATATTTTTAGGATCTAGGAGGTAAAGGGTCAATTAGCTGTATTTATGTATCAAGAATACAAGGAAAAAATTGACAGTATTAAGTGTGAAGAATACAAGGGCACAATTGGCAGTATTAAAAGTATCTACGATAAGAGGGCAGTATTTTCAGCATTCAGGATACAATGAATAATTGACAATATTTTCAGCATCTGAGATACAAGAGAACAATTGGATGTATTTATGATATTTAGGATACAAGGAGAAAATTGGCTGTATTTTTGGTATATCGACACACGAGCACAATGAACAATATATTCAGTGTAGGGTATAATTTACTGAGTCGATTACTGAAATTTGAGCTCCTTTCGAGTACTTTTCATGTGCTCATTTGTTCAGATTCGTGTAGAAATTTAGATGAGTACAAAATGGCGTAGCAGGTTTGTCTTGTGGTTGACACTCGTTTGGCTGTTCACAATTTTTTCACTGGCATGAAGTTGTATGAGCGTCTGAATTCACTGTTTTGTATCGCCATTTGAACAGGAAATCCCGGAAGCAGGAGGACTGTGGAACCTCTAATGTGAAGCTTTATTGATCCAGCTGTGTGCTCGTGTGATCCAGCTGTGTGCTCGTGTGATCCAGCTGTGTGCTCGTGTGATCCAGCTGTGTGCTCGTGTGATCCAGCTGTGTGCTCGTGTGATCCAGCTGTGAGCTCGTGTGATCCAGCTGTGTGCTCGTGTGATCCAGCTGTCTACGTTGACACTAAAACCACTAATATAATTTTTCAAACCCGATATAGAGGGTGTCCATAAAGTCTCTTCACCATTCCAAAAAATTATTACAAATGCAATTGATAGATATTTTGTTCAGATATGTTCTATTGTGTATTCAGAGTTTATTAAAGTTTGTAATCACATTTTGCATTTGTGTGTTTCAGGGATCCTGTTTGCGAAAGAGGTGCTGTTGAGACGTTATGAGAGACTTTTATAAGAGACTTTATGGACACCATAAACAGTGGGGGCAAAATAATACAACACGTTGATTAAATCGCCAGATGACACATTTATAGACCACGTACAATTACGAGAATTGGACTATATATTAAAAGTATAAAAAGGTTAATAATATAGGTAAAACCCACAAATATTAATAGAAAAAATGTATAAGAACATGTATAATAAATACGTGAACAAAAGTTTACAGTACCCGACTTTTTTCTCGATATTATACATGAAAATTATTGTAGGATTATTCCAGAATGTTTTAATACATTCTACTATTTAGCAACCGAACTTTTGTCAGCATTCATCTCCAATATCGTATCATTGGTACAGCAGCTCTAGTTCTGAAAGGTCGTAAGGATGGGTAAGAATAAGGACATCAGCCAAGATCTTCGCGAACGTATTGTGGAGCTCCATAATGGTTTGGGATATCGGAAGATTAGTGCACAAATGTGTGTTCCTATAGCCTCGGTTGGAACTATAATACGGAAGTGGAAATGCCGGAATACGACTCTCAGCAAGCCTCGTCCTCGACCGTCCACGGAAGATTAACGACCGTGCTGCTCGAAAATTGGTCCGAACAGTAGTACAGAAGCCTCAAACTACTCGTGAAGAATTGAAGGATGATCTCAAGGCATCTGGGATCGAAGCCAGCAAACAGACGATTAGCAGGGCACTACGCCGTGCAGGTCTTCGCTCCCGAAACCTTCGTAGGATATCTTCTCCAGAAACGTCACGTCAAGGCCAGGCTAAAGTATGCCAACGATCATTTGAATAAGCCTGTAGCGTTTTGGAACTCTGTACTGTGGTCAGATGAAACTAAAATTGTACTATTTGGGAGAAACAGTAAAAACCCTGTTTGGAGGCAACAAAATGAAGAGTATTAACCACAGTGCACCATACCCATTGTTAAGTTTGGAGGTGGCTCAATGATGGTGTAGGGATGTTTCAGCTCCTCAGGGGTAGGTAAACGTCACATCATTGAAGGTACCATGAATGACAGGAAATATCGTGAAATATTGGAAGAGCAACTCCTACCTTCAGCTGGTTTGTTAAAATTGAAACGTGGATGGAAATTCCAACAAGACAACGATCCAAAGCATACTGCAAATAAAACTAAGGAATGGTTGAGGATGAAGAAGATAAGCATTTTAGAATGGCCAAGTCAATCCCCGGACATGAATCCGATCGAAAACTTGTGGAGGGAATTGAAATTGAAGATTCAGAAGATAGGTCCCAATAACATCACTGAACTCAAAGAAATTTGCTTTGAAGAATGGAATAAGATTACGCGCGAAACTTGTAAAAGGCTGGTAGTGAACTACTATAAACGTCTCGAAGCCATAATTAATAGTAGGGTCTATGCAACGAAGTATTAATGTGTGTATATCTTAAAATGTGTTGTAAACGTTTGTTCACGTATTTATTATACATGTTTCTATGTATTTTTTCTGTTGAATATATGTGGGTCTTAGATATATTTACCTTTTTATATTATTGTTGATATATAGTCCAATTTTCGTAATTGTACGTGGTCTATAAATGTGCAATCTGGCGATTTAATCAACGTGTTATATGATTTTGCCTCACACTGTATATACAGTGAGCGCCAAAATGATCTCACACATCGGTAGATATAATAAAGGTAAAATAGAGTAAATAACGAAAACTGTCGAATCCTTTTCAATCCATTTCATCTTGACAACTGTAAAAGAAATTACACATTTACCTTTTATGTATATTTCAACAATGAATAATTAAATTTTTTGTTCTGTTCATGATTTTACTTGCCTTAAAACTTGCAAATTGTGAAATTTTGCCGCTTTCTGCACATCCTACCAATCTGTGTTGCCTTATTTACGTTTTGGTCTTCAATTGCATTTTCTTTATGCACTACAGAACTAACTTCTTTAGTCCGGGTCTTATTTCTTAACCAGCAACGCAGCGCTCGAATGGCAACAATAAATCAATCTTAGGAAAGCTAATGACCATCGTAAAATTCCAGCGTTAATAAGTGTTCTTTTCCGTGAAGTATTGACTGGATGTTCTATGAGTATGTATCACCCATCGAGATCGAATTAAAGCTCGATATTTTCTTCAGCAGAGGAAACATTTTCAAGTGAAATGACGACCAATTTTACACGCCAATGTGAATTGATGTTGTAATTTCGAAGGAGAAAACCGCTGGAACAGTTTTTGTGAATTAGTTTTATGGTTTTTCAGCTTGTAATTGTGATGTTTCATCTTGGTTTATACTGGCAGAAAGTTATTGATCATTTGTAATTTGGTGAAGAATTGTGGTGGGCGATTTAGCAAAGAACTTTACGAGATGATTCAGTGGATTAATCTGGTGGTGAATATTTAAGATACTATTGAACTAAAAATGTTCACTGAATAAAATTTTTTGTGGATTATTTTTAGTGAAATTTTTTTCAAAATAGTTTTAAACAGAAAATGTCCATGAAATTAATTTTTGTGCGTTAATTTTGAGATAATTTGTATGGATATTTTTTAGAAGATATGTTGGAATGGACAAGATTTTGAGTAAAAGTCTTGGATAGTTTTCAGACGACATTTTTTAATGGATAAGATTTAGTGAAAAAATCCTGGATATTTTTTTATAATTTTTTTATCATATTAAATGGTTAGGTTTGTGTTATATTGAGGGCTCTACCCTTGATAGTTCTGATATTGAAGTCTTTTGTAAACGTGCAGCAAGTCCTAACTCAGTCCAAGTTTCTACGTAAGTATGCTACACACACAATGTTTATACTTCCACTCAACATTTATTAACTTTGTTCTGAGGTAGTTTTGCACATCGCAATTACTGCCTTGAAAATCATATATCAGTTTGTGACGACACTTCCTTGGCTGTGTCGTTTAAATTCTTGAAAACTTCCGACGTTCAAATGTTAGTTGTATTTATAAATTTATATATTACGTTGATTACGCGAGCAGTTACTGTTGTGTGTATGACGTGGTAGAACTGTTTCATTTCGTCTCTTTCACTTTCGAAGGTCAGCTTCAATTTCAAAATTCAATTCCACTACGTTTGTCGTTTCAAAAGACAATGTTATTTATTCTATATCTTTAGTTTTCGACGTCGTACGTCGGTCACCAATAATTGTTTTACATGGAGCGTCTCTCCCGCACCTGCACGCAACGAAACGTTCTCGTAATGGAAGTCGTCTGAAAAAGAAATCAATACAAAGGACTTTTCATCGTCAGGGACTCAAAGGATTGCTAAAAAATACACGCGAAAGAACTCTTTCAAACACAGCAGTGTCTGCCACACACACAGTCGAGTGTCGCTGCATGAAAATCTGGTCAGATTTCAGTCGACAACGGATCTTTTGTTTCTAATTTTATGCCTGGTGTTGCAATAGATTATTTTTGTCTCGGTGCAGCTTTCTCACTTCAATAATTTCTAGTGTTTTATTTTACACAATTAAAATCCGTGATTCATTTTTAATTGAAACAGAATTGAGTTGCAGTGCATACTATTAAATATGTGAGGGTATGTATACATGTGCATACACATATATACATACGTATATATTTCTCGGTAAATCTTCATAAATGAAATCTACTCTCTATCATTTTTTGTATCTGGCATATAAGTAATACACATAATCCAATGTACGTTTTTTCACAGTTTGAACTGGTGAGATACTGAAAAATTGTTTCCAGAAAATATCTTAATTTTTGAAAAGTACTAACAGGTGTACATGAATTACATACTTCTCTTTTCGGTACAACATCCTTATGAGCATCAAGACAAACAAATGTTTTTGATATTGCCTCCTCCTTTGAGAACAAACTAATTCAGTGGAAACATCTATCTACATATATAATAGACAATGTATCTCCATCTCTCTGTATCTGTGTGTGCCCGTCCTATTACTTCCTATCTATTCCTGAAGAAAATTTATTGAACTGAACTCAGAAGAGGTATGAACGTAGTATAAGCATTGTATTGAGGATACCAAAGGCGCTAGATCACTATAAAATACTCATTTTTCCGTTATTAGTTTTCTTCTCTTACACGGCCATATTATCGGTAGATAAGATACAGAATGGAATTTCTGTATGTATTCACGAAAAAGATTCAGATTCTGATAGTATCACGGGTAAAACTAAAAAATCTATTTATTTCATGGATCCCTAATTTTGTCACTCCAAAATCAAGGAATTAAACGGGCACGATCTGAGCCATGTTATCGGTAGAGAAGATCCAGTATGGAAGTTTTGTACGTACTAATGAAGAGTATTCATTTAAACACAATAATTCATCGTAAATCTTTAATGCATATATCTTAATAATAATCTGAAAATAGTCAAATCTAAATCGTGGAATTTCCACCGGAACTGGCTAGTTTATTTATAATCCAATTATACTAGCATTTATTTCGCGTCTACTATGCACATCGTAGGCTCATATGATGAACATATTTTGATTAAATTTGCTCCAGTTTAATTTAGGTTAACTTATGGTGTACTTTTACACCATTTCTTGTCGAGATAAGATAAATGCAAAGACTGCGTCCTACTCAGACACTTAAATTCCCCCACACTTAAAATGATTACCCTAAAAACCTTGCAACAAGGAACAGCAAATGCGGAGGATGACAAGCAACATCATCGAATGATGTTGCTTGTATTTCTCTTCGAAGCGTTGTGTAAAGCGATGTAATTAGCGCCTCCAGAGACAATGGTAAGAGGAGTTTCTTGGCAGAGGCTTTAGAATTCTGGCAGCGGCTACGCCCGGTCCATTGTACTGCATCGCCAGTTTCCTCTAACGCTTACGAGCGAGGTTTCGAGACTTCAAGTACGAGAGCTAGCACCAGGGTGAACATTTGCTAGGAAAAGAACATGAAAAGTCAAGTGTGGAGGCTCGTCGAGAAAAGCAGGCTTTGCACACTTGCATTTGCGAGGAAATGTTCGCGACGTCGGCGTGTGTTTGACTAAGGAAGGGAAGACGCCTCGACAACCTGCATCAGAGAAACGGTCACAATTTCCTATTGAGGCTATTTTTAATGACAGTTTCTAAGGAATTTTTTATTTAATAATTCGAGCTTGCCAGTTTTCTAGTTCTGTTTGGAATTTCTGATTGAGAAATGTTGTCGGTTTTGGCAGTTATCTATTCGAACAGGTTTCAGTTTGAAATTTTTGTATTCATTCGGTTTACACTCTGAAAGTGTTTATTTACTAAATCTCTATCGATTATTTTCCGGCAATTTAGCATGATCAATTATGTATGTATTAATAATTTAAGAGTTATTGTTTCAGTTGGGTTACGATGACAACTATCAATCAAATCCCCTTTTTACTCCATTTCACATTTTTCACCGTCGTTTCACCCCATTTCACATCTCCCGTCGTCGTTTTACCCCATTTCACATCTTTCACCGTCGTTTTACCCCATTTCACATCTTTATTGTTTTCTCTGCTCTCCTACTTCCTCCTGAACTGCTGCGGTCGATTAAGCTCCTCGGAAACACCGTCCCTGCCGATGCTGCTTTCCTGGACGCTATTTCGCGTCGAATTCTGCGTTTTTTTCCAGCATTTCCTCGCTGTTTTTAGCGACTGACCAACTCCAGCACGACACCTACTTCTCGCTCACAGCGACGACCATAACACTAACGCATTTATCCTGCATGAAAACAAGCCTGTTTTCTTATACGTCAGGGTGTTGTCATCTGTCTCAGCTGTATAACATGACGCGTCGTCGTTTTTTCTGTTCTGCAATTTCTTGTCGAAGATCATGATCTGTTTTGAAAGGTAATTTGGATTGTGACGTAAGCATTTTTTTGGCTGTTTCATTAGGGTACATTATAATAATGTTATAACATGGTCGATTATAGTGTCAATTATGTTACTTGTAATTATAATTTATGACCAGTTGGTAATTGGCTAGCAGCTGGCAGTTGATCATTGGTCGACAGTGGGTTTTTGGTTGACAGTTGGTAATTGGTTGACAGTTGGTAATTGGTTGACAGTTGGTAATTTGTTGACAGTTGGTTATTGGTTGACAGTTGGTAATTGGTCGACAGTTGCTAATTGGTCGACAAGTGGTAATTTGACAGGTGATAATTGGCTGACAGTTGGTAATTGGTCGACAGTTGGTAATTGGTCGACAGTTGGTAATTGGCTGACAGCTGGTAATTGGCTGACAGTTGGTAATTGGCTGACAGTTGATCATTCGTTGGCAGTTGATCATTCGTTGGCAGTTGATCATTCGTTGGCAGTTGATCATTCGTTGGCAGTTGATCATTCGTTGGCAGTTTGTAAGTGGTGGACAGTTGATAATTGGCAGAAACATTTCATTAGCCTCTAAATTGAAGAAGCAGTTGATATTTTTAGCCTCAAATGCGGTTTTCATGGTCGCGGTTTTTTTCATTTCGCGGTTTTTGGGAGCTTTGCGGTTTTCTTCTTGTGCTGAAGTAATGCCTCGTTAACGAAGGATTTTTCTTGTTAATTTGAAACGGTTGTTAGAAAATTAGAAGTTGTAGTGGAAGCTGAAGTACTGTTGCAATAATAGGAACTAATTACCAAATTTGACAACTCAATTTTTTCGTGCAAATAGAACTAGACGCTATGAAAGGCTATAAAAGTAGGCGATGGTGATATAGAGTGGTATAATGTTACCACGTTGGGATAGTATAGGAATAATATAGTGTAGTGGTATAGTAATGGTATAGTGTAGTGGTATAGTAATGGTATAGTGTAGTGGTATAGTGTAGTGGTATAGTAGTGGTATAGTGTAGTGGTATAGTGTAGTGGTATAGTGTAGTGGTATAGAGTAGTGGTATAGAGTAGTGGTATAGTATTGGTATAGTGTAGTGGTATAGCAGTGGTATAGTGTAGTGGTATAGTAATGATATAGTGTAGTGGTATAGCAGTGGTATAGTGTAATGGTATAGTAATGGTATAGTGTAATGGTATAGTAATGGTATAGTGTAGTGGTATAGTAATGGTATAGTGTAGTGGTATAGCAGTGGTATAGTGTAGTGGTATGGTAATGGTATAGTGTAGTGGTATGGTAATGGTATAGTGTAGTGGTATGGTAATGGTATAGTGTAGTGGTATGGTAATGGTATAGTGTAGTGGTATGGTAATGGTATAGTGTAGTGGTATGGTAATGGTATAGTGTAGTGGTATAGTAGTGGTATAGTGTAGTGGTATAGCAGTGGTATAGTGTAGTATTATAGAAATGTTACAGGAAAGTATTGTCTTGAACTCGGGTTACTGACCTAATATCAGTTTAATAATCTGTATTCAACCTAATTTCAGTATTGCTCTACAATTTTGCTTCTTCTACAGAGTGTCCCAAAAATATGTGCTCACGCTTTGACTGCCCATTACTAAAGGAAAACTAGAATACGGGAAGAATATTGAAGTTTTCTTTTACGGCATTTCATTTTTTGAATTCAATGTTTTTTCCCTTTAATTCAACTCGTTAGTCTTGCATCTATGTCAATAAATACTGCAATTAAAACAAAATATATGAGTAATGGACGGTCTAAAAGTGAGTGTATTTTTTGGAGACACCCTGTGTATCATGAGCTCACTGTGCAGAATTTTTCGCTGACGCACAACACGACTTCAGTGGGATAAATCTACTGATAACACAAATTTTATTTCAATTTCCTAATTTTATTGAAATCGTGCACCGAAACCAGCCTGGCGTGTTAGGCAAAAGTAACTTAGCATCAAGAGAAACTTGATGAGCCCGTCCCAATTTGATGAAAATCTTGTTCCATGCTAATTGATGAAAATCTTGTACCGTTCTTAATTTTAGGAAAATCTTGTACTATTCTCTATATGATGAAAATCTTGTACTATTCTCTATATGATGAAAATCTTGTACCACCTCATATTTTTATGTAGGTCTTGTATCACCATCAATTTTATGAAAATCCTGTATTTGATGCAGACTCTGTAGCATCAATTCAATGTAGACTCTGTAGCATCAATTCAATGTAGACTCTGTAGCATCAATTCAATGTAGACTCTTCAGCATCAATTTCATAAAGATTTTGTACTTTCAATTTTATGTAGCTGCTTTACCATCAATTTAATGTAGACCTTTCAGCATCAATTATATAAAAACCTTGCATTTTCAATTTGATGCAGACCCTTTTGCATCAATTATATAAAGATCTTGTGCTTATAATTTGATATAGACGCTTTAGCGTGAATTTGATTTAGACCTTTCAGCATTGATTATGTAAAAATCTTATACATTCAATTTGATGTTAACCCTGTAGCATGCATTTGATAAAAGTTTTTACTCCTCTCCAGTCTACACAATGGAGCCGCTATCGCTAATGAGGATTCTGGCTTCGCTCAGGTAGCTGCTGGAGCGGCAGGTGTCATTCTTCTATTTTTTGGCGGGATTCCAAAGTTTTTAGGCGCAGCTTCCCGAGTGCGTGCGCCTACGCCAATCACAGACAAGCAAGCAGGTGCCAACTAATCACACGGACCAATCAGAGACGTGCAGGTGCCAACTGATGATCACCCTGAGGATTCACAGCGGGGCAGATGCCACGCTGGTCCTGTTCTTGACGCTCAAACACGACGCTGCTTCTTGGGCAGCTGTCTTTGTCAAATTCCACACTTAAATTAAAGTTGAACTTACTTTATAGGCCCAGTTACTCTGTGGGCCCAGTTACTCTGTGGGCCCAGTTACTCTGTGGGCCCAGTTACTCTGTGGGCCCAGTTACTCTGTGGGCCCAGTTACTCTGTGGGCCCAGTTGCTCTGTGGGCCCAGTTGCTCTGTGGGCCCAGTTGCTCTGTGGGCCCAGTTGCTCTGTGGGCCCAGTTG
>VCRD01011473.1:0-10536 GCA_006783055.1 Trinorchestia longiramus | reverse complement strand
GAGTGGTATATTTCAGAAACATACAGATGCAGAGGACGAGTTTGACAGGTATAATCATATGAGAGTACACCAATACATGGAGAATGAAGAACTACAATTAATACATTATGACGCAAATGACTGTAATAGACTTAGACGGCAGACATCATTATTAACAATGGAAGAAATGAAAAGATAAATTATTAATCTGAAACACAAAGCAGCAGGAGAAGATGACATAACAAAACACCACCTTATCAATTTACTAAAAAATATGGTTACCAACCTAATTTCAATCATGAATGCATCTCTGTCGTTGGGATATTTTCCTCAACGATGGAGAACTTGTATAATGATTTTCTTACCAAAACCTAACAAGTCACCTACCCAACATGTAAATTATAGACCTATATCTTTACTAAGCATTCCCGGAAAAATTTTAGAAAGAGTTATTAATACAAAGCTTACTGACTATTTGGAGAAACATAACATTCAAAATAATCACCAGCACGGGTTTAGAAGTGGCAGGGGGATAAATACAGCAGTAGCATTAATGTATGAAACAATAGTGGCCCAACATGCAAATAAAGAAAGAATTAACATAATACTTCGGGATATTAGTAGGGCATTTGACCGAGTGTGGCATTTAGGACTTAAATATAAATTACTCATCAATAATATCCCAGACTATTTGGTCCGCATTATAAATAGTTATCTTACAAATAGGACTGCAAAAATTAGAATAAACAACTATATAGGACCCAGTTTTGAAATAGGTAGTGGGGTACCCCAAGGCGGATGCCTAAGCCCAACACTGTTTACATTTTATACACATGACTTACCGGATCCCATACGAAACAACATTAATATAGCGTATGCAGATGACATTACCCAGATTATCTCGGAAAGAGGTACTGAAGGCAGAGTGAGAAGGACGACAGAAAAAGAAATAAAAAATATTAATGATTTTGAAGACAAATGGAAAATCAAAACCAATCAAACTAAATTCCAAATAATACCTTTACTAAAGAAAAAGAATGAGCCTATAAGGATTGGAAACACTACTTATAGTTACGATAAAACAGGGAAAATGCTTGGGGTTCTTATAAACTCTCAAGGATTTTCTATTCATGCTCGACAAAGAATTAAACTAGCGAGGTATAAATTGAGAACTTTATACGGATTAAAAGATTTAAACAGTAACAATAAAAGAAAGTTATATAATGCCTATGTAAAATCAGTATTAACCTACCCTGCCATTCCACTCCACGTAGCCCCAAAGACAACATTGCGCAGTATGCAATCAATACAAAACGCCGCCTCTCGATTTATATTAGGAATTAAGAAAATAGATAAAGTACCATCAAAAGATATCCAACAAGTGACTGGCATTACACCTATTAACGTATTTCTACATAATCAATCAAAAAATACATGGGAAAAAGTAAACACATTTATCGACACACGGACAGAAAATATGATTGAGTTAGGTGACAATCTAACCAGAAAACTATTCCCCTCTAGCAGAACAACAGCACACGGAACAGTTCCACAGGCTATAATATAAAAACACTTGTCCTCCGCGCCGGAATCGGTCTTCTCTGCCGGGCCGGCCGGGGCGGAGGAAACAACACACACACAACATAAACTACATATTAGGAACAATAAACTTTAGAGACAAAAGCTTGACAGCAAACTGAACAATACACTACATAATCAACAGATACACTACAGACTTAGCTGGTAGTACTGGCTCTTCTTTTTCATTTTTCCTCTTCTCTCATCTTCTTCCTTTATCTTATTTCCACTTCTCGATCTGTCTTCACCTACTATATTCTACCCTCCTTCGCTCTAAGGCTTTCCAATCACCCCAGCGTCACAGACTCTCCACCAAGAACTTCCGAAGTCAACATCTCCACCAAGAACTCTCATCACCTGAACAACTCAACTCACAGCCGACAGCAGAGGAAACAGAAACCAGCCATCCTGTCTACGGACAGGATGGTCTCAAATAACATACGCACTAACAAGAAGTGCTCGGGCTCCAACTCGGCACGTACTTCAACTTTATACGTCCTGGTGCCCTGCCGACAAGACGTGCGCAACAAAGAAATAATAATCAATATCATATTCAAATGTCTTAATATAAACTGTTAAACTCATCCTGCCTATAATTGCCTTTTCTCCTATTGGGTTCCTCGACGGTCCCTTACTCCCTCAGGCGCTCACTCCGAGTAAGATAAAGATATTCAATGTCTGCTCGGAGATAAGAGATGTCTGAGGGTTGGGACTGGAGAGTGATAATAACAAGATCACAACACCTCTATAAAGTTAAGTTCCAGCTCTCTTTAAATTTTTGAGATAAGTCTGCCTTACTGCTGTACGAGTATTTCATTTTGATTAACCTTGTCATGGCTTAGGTTTGCTACGGGTGATACTCGTGTTTGTTTCTGTTTGTGAGGATTTAAAAATTTAGCTTAAACTTCTCTTCCAGTCACCTGGCCATGCTGCTCTCAGATCTTGGATCTCAGATCTCGGATCTCAGATGTCAGATCTCGTATCTCGTCGCATTTTCATCTTCATATACTAAACTCCACTCGATCTTTGCAAAAATAACGCTTGATCATAACTCGTGATCATAACGCTAGATCATAACGCTTGATCATAACGCTTGATCATAACGATTGATCATAACGCTTGATCATAACTCTAGATCATAACTCTAGATCAGTGTTTCTCAAACTTTTGTAACTCGCGGCACATTTATCAACCAATGAAAATGTCGCAGCACACATACCGCAAACGTATTGTGAACTATAGAAAATTATTATACTATAGCTGCATTTTTTAAAAGATCTTAGCCTCAAAGGGAAAATTTTAATGCGAATAACAAAACTTACTTTTTAATTTGGTTTAAAATTTTTAGTGCTGGTTGTTTCCACTTGCCGTTATTAGTGTGAAACGTGTGCTTGGTGCTGTTTTGCAACCTTTTCAATGCTTGGGCGTACATGGGATAAGCACACTCGGATTTCTTCCTTAGTGGAGCGTAGTCTTTCCCTCTTTTTTATTTTTATATTGTGCAATGTAGAGAACCCTAATTCACACAGATAAGAAATGGGAAATTGCAAGAGGACTGCCACCGTGGTCGAGTGGTCTACGACCTGTGTTGTGTATCAGGTCTCTGTTTCATGCAGAAAGACTGCGGGTTCGAAAACCGGCCATGAACACGAGTTGTTTCTCGTTGTTTCTTCGCGCCGTGAGCTCGCACGTATCGGTAAGCACTCAACTCCCCACCCATGGACACGCCCATCAACCTCCCGCGATTTTCGTCGCATGGAGCTTCACCATCACCCTTACTCTTAGAATGTTAACCTCAAGAATTTTAAAAACCAATGTACTAATGTCTATGCACTGTGTACTCGATTGGAAATAAAGTTTGTTTGTTTTGTTTTTTATTTGTTTGCCAGAGCTTTATCTGATAAGGCTGGATATTCTTTTTTTGTGGAAATCCAAAAGGTATCGATAGGGACCGCAGTATTTTTATTTTCAAAATGCGGTCACTTGAAATACTTGCTAATTCTTCTTCATGTAATTGAAGTTATTCATTAAGAGGAAAATCAATGAACGGAGTTCGAATCTAGTCGTACTTCGCTGTGATCAATGATGGAAAATAATGGTTAATACTTTCTCTGAGTGTAGACAAATGTTTTACGATAATAAGGATTATTTTCTTTTTGCAATAGCTACGCATTGTAGGAAACATATCAGTTTCACCTTTTTCGACTTTGACTTTCCAAATATTAATTTCTTTTTGAAATATACCAATTTATCCTTTGAGGGGAGAATATTTTCATTTTGACCTTGAATGCTACTGTTAACAGTATTAAGATGACAGAATATATCTATCACATGTTCCATTTTAGACATCCAAAAATTACATTTGAGATAATTACAAAATCATTCAATCTTTTTTTCTAAAAATGTAATCAATTCCTTGTGTAAATCATTAACACGAGCTAAGACTTTACCTTTCGATAGCCATCGAACTTCGGTATGCATAAGTAAGCGAACGTGATTAGAAACCATGTCTTTGCATAATGCTTAAAACACCTTCGACTTCAATGACTTACTTTTAATGTAATTGGCTATTTCAATACCTTGCTGCAACACCTCCTTCAAATCTTCCTGTGATACTTTTGACACTAGAACTTCTTGATGTAAAAAGCAATGTGGACGAATGACTTATGGATTTTCTTTCTGTACTAGTGAAGCGAAGCCTTTAATACTGCTAACTATATATGTTGCTCCATCAGTACAAATGCTAACCCAAGACTTCCAGCTCAAATTAATTTTTCAAGATAGCTTGTCACAGCATCAAAAATATCCTGTCCTTTACAAGTTGTTTGCATCTCCTTACAGCACAAAAACTGATTGAGGATTTCATCTCCATGAATGAAACGCACAAATACAAGCAACTGAGCACTGTTGCTTATGTCAGTCGATTCATCAACTATTAAAGCAAATTTTGATACTTTCATTAAGCTCTGTACTTTAGTTTCAATATTCGTTGATACATCTAAAATTCTCCTTCTTATTGTATCATTTGACTGGGGTATTTTGTTTATTTTTGTTTCAGCTTTTTCTCCTAAAATGCATTTAACCATCTTCCTACAAGCGAGCAAAATAACAGGCTCAGAAAAAGTATGAGGTTTAGATTTCACTGCTATCAGTTCTACCACTTCGATGGAAGCAAGTTGAGTTTTTTCTGATATGTTCAAAGTTTTTTGGAAAAGGTTTTATTGTTCTGTTTCCTGATCTAACAATTTTTGAAAATAGCTAACATCTTTTTTTTGAGATAGGAATGTTTAGTAGTAAAATGTCTTTCTAATTTACTTGGCAACATCGACTCATTGGACAACGTATAACCACAAACAATACCTAATGGACTTGGCCGCTCAACTGATCCAGCTCAAGAAAATCCTAACTGCAAAATATTCATCCTTGTATCTTCGGTCGTGGTGAACTTTAACGTTTTTTGCACTACATAGAGTTGGGTTTTGTCATTTACTTGCTGTTAGTGGACTCACAATCGTCACTTAGAATTTTTCTTTTTATGAACTTATCCATTGTTATTGAGAGAGGAGTTATATTATAAAACTGTTAACACACACTGTCACTCACATATTCCATAACAGGCAGTGATAAACTATTATATAATTATAATGGAAATCATACATTAACGTTTTACTTACATATAATATAGAAATTTCTACAAAGATTGGCTTATTAAATTTTAATCTTTGCTTTTTGCATATGGCAAGCTAAATTTTCACTAAATTCACTTCAACTTTATTTCTCATGTTTTCCATAGTTTTACTAAATACTGAGTTGTTCATTAACTTACAAAAGTCTTTATCAAATTGAGATTTAGTTTGTTGATGCTTTTTCGTATTTATGTCAGAGTAAGGTTTCATCCATGCACTCTCGTCAAATTCTAATATTCCATGGATCTTTTGTAACTTGAATCCTAAATCTAAATACTGTTTCAGCGCTTTATGATAAACAATATATTTTTCTCGTTTACTGAAGTGAGGAACCAACTTAGTGACATCTTCAATTTTAATATTTTCTGGCGCTAATGGTAGATCATGAATATTATGCAATTCTTTAGGATAACTTAAATCAACTTTCAAAATAAAACCTATATCTTTTCTAAGCTTACACTTTGGATTTTTCCATTTGAAATTTCTTGTCGGTAATTTCTGAGACATTGCCCATCCGTATAAATTGTTTCTATCAATATAATTTATGTTTTTATGTGGTTTTTCTTTATTGTGTCTCAGGTGTATATGGATTATTTGCTTTCGCATATCGTTTCGATAAAATGTAAATTCCTCCTCCTATACCTTTTTCAATGAACAAACACATATCAGGCTCTTTTAATAAATCTAATTCTATTTCTGCATGCCTCAGTAACGTATCGAACGATAATCCAGGCGCTGTGAAATAATCCACCGGATCAAGTTAATAAGTTTTCTTACACATTTCTCTAAAGTTTTCAAATGTATCAGGTAGCAATAATGTATCTACTTTAAGATATAAATTATGATAGCATTTAAAGGTTTTACAACTGAGAGCTTTCCAAACGTTTAATGCATTTTGATATTCATCCTCTGTTATGTGTTTATTATTCAATCTACTATAAAATCCCATTCTAGATGGTAAACTTTTACAATTCCTTTTCTCATAAGTATTAATATATTCATATGGATAAATACCTCTTATGTTAATAAACGTGAAGGATTCTTTATTTGGAAAATATTTTGATAACTCCGTCTATTCTGTTAAATTTTTCGATAATTTATCTAAAAACGATGACATAAATCTAAAATTATCTAAGAATCGCAAGTCCTTCGTTATGTCTTTATATCTTCCAGAGTTTTTACACATATATGAATCCACTTTTAGCGTATGTGTAAAATTGATATATTCTTGATTTGAATAGAATTTAATTTTTTAACTATCCTAAATCTTTTATGAACAAGTGAGCATCGTATTTCGATAAATTAGGTAAAAATATTAGTGTATAATTGAGATTCTTTATCGTAAAGTTACACTTTAGATGGGCAGCTTCTTGGAATATAAAAGTAAGGTGGTTTTGATCGCTAGATTTATATTTTTTTAGTAAATTCTTCTTTACACTCATAACACCTTGTTACGCTTAGATATTCTTGAAATTTATCTGATGATAGGTATATTTTTTTATTTTGCTTTAATGATCTATAAATTCTCTTTGTTTCTTTTTCTAAATATTTTACAAACTTCTTATGAGCATCTTCACCGTTATAAATTTCCAATTGCGAATAGTGATTTACCTCACATTTTGTATAACAACAAAAACTGTTCGGTAAATGTTTTTGCCTATTCATAGAATAGCTTGGATTTAGGTCTGGCCTACAAGTAGATATTGTGTGCAAAGTTGATTCAAAATCGGCATACATTACAAATGGGTATGTAGTATTTTCTGATATTGGGTAAATTTCAATTTATCTCTATTCTATATATATTTTGTCGGAGTATGAACTGAACATTCATTTCTATGATTATTTAAAAAAATTCTTCTAAACATCCATAAACAATATAGGTAAGCAAATTTTTTGTAATGATTTTCGGTTTTAATGGAAGTACTTAAAGAGTTTATTAATTTATAATGACTTCTATTCTCATTTGTTATCAACAGTAATGAGAAAACATCTTCATTTTTAGTTTATGTTATCTTAAGCAGACATAGCTCAATATTCTAATTATAACTGTAAACAGTTACAGATATATTATTGTTTTGCTCGAATTTGCTAATATCTTTAATTTTACAAGGAATTTTGTGTCGGTAAAATCTTATTTTTCTACTTCTACTTT
Organism: Trinorchestia longiramus; assembly: GCA_006783055.1. Taxonomy (NCBI): domain Eukaryota; kingdom Metazoa; phylum Arthropoda; class Malacostraca; order Amphipoda; family Talitridae; genus Trinorchestia; species Trinorchestia longiramus. Next base: position 3,141 of record VCRD01011473.1, on the reverse strand, counting down.
CAATCTTTTCGTAATTCTTTGACCATTTTTTTGTCTCTCTCTGCAAAAATACCTTGCCACACACCATTTAAGCACTCATCATCAATAGTTTTTATATTGGTAAGTTTATAACATGTATTTTGAAATTTTGCAGGTAACTCAATGTCGTTAGGTCCTTCAATTGGATTATATTCGACCACTTTTAAGCTAAAATCTAGTAACGTGTCAACTATCCAACCTGATGAATTCCTTGTATATTCTTCAATTTTTTTGATTATTTCTTTATACAAATTTTCGATGTCCATAAACTTTTTCGGTACACTAATGAATTTTCCAGAGTTAAACAATGCTTCACAATATTCTTTTTTATTTTCAAGTTTACTTTACAGAACTGCACCTCTAAATTTAATTGTACTTTTGTATTATTAAATTTTTGTTTCTTAATAACCGACTTTATTTCGGTTGTGATATTTTTCATGAAAACACTAGGATCGATAACTAATTTCAGAGAAAAGGTATTCTAACCATTTGCTATTTATAGCCGCTTTGAGATCTTTGAATTGACATCCATAAGTATTTCTGAAGTGTTTCAAAGACTTTTTATGTGTATACGTATTAGTCACTTCTTTCCTACATACCTCACAATAATACTTCGGCTTATCGAAGTATGAATCAGATATCGAGTTTCTGTTTAATTTTTTTTGTATGTTTCAAAGTTTTTTCATGTCTTTTAAATTCCGTAATTGTAATATGGCAAGTATTACAAAATACATTTACTGTGTTACTCATTTGCATATCTTTTTTATTTGAAGTCACTTTCATATATGGATTACATATATAAAGTTATTTTCTTAAGATATTTCTTCGAATTCTTATGCTAGAATGTATTTCTACTGTTACACAACGTACATACGAGTACATCCAATGATTTGTACATACCATTTTTATTACATTAAAGAATCAACTAAATGGAAAAAATAAAAAATATAAAATGACCCTTAAGCAGTTATGTGTTAGATCTCATGGCGTCTATGCAGGTGAAGAACGGTGAGCTCTTTTCTGTATGTTTTTCACTTATAATCCAGAAGAAACGTAGTCTGTATTTATACAACCGTCACATAGACAGTAAATTACTAATCTCAAACATTGATATCAACCACATATGCATTATTCAACATGAGTCGCCCATTTCAAATCCACAGATCTTAACAGGGTATACCTATGGCCACTCAGGATAGCCACAGATGGCTTCAGATCAAAGCCCAGCCGGATAACCGGCACGACTGCCCTTGTTGTGATCCCCTTTTGAAAAACTGGAAGGCCTACTTAAGGGATAGAACCAGCAGCTCAACCATAGGAAGCGAAAACGCTACCAATGTGCTACGGATCCAACTCATGAACTTATAAATTTTTGAGCTATTTCCATTAACTTTTTCTCAGTCGGAGAATATTTTAGTTGAATCTATATGAATTATCACTTCTTATTTTATTGTACATGCAATACTGATTTTCAAGTTCGATAATACATGGAAGGAAGATCTTGTGCGATTACCATTACAAGAATTAATTTTAAAAATAATTTTGTTATTGTTAAGCAATGTTAGTTGTTGATTTCGATATTACATGGAAGAATTATTTTGTACGAATACCATTATAAGAACAACATAGCGTATTTATAAGGCATTGTAAAGAAAAACTTGAATCCAAGCCAGGATTCGAACTCATACTTATACTGAGGTAAGTAGTGCACTGGACTGATTATGCAAGTCATGCCAGGGTGTGAGTTGGCCTTGCTTTCGTGCGGGTAATAGCAGGTCTTTGAACCTTGCGTGTGGAGGTACTCACGCGAGTTCGTAATAACAGGGCTTTAAAGCTTGCGTCCGGAGGTATGCACTCGATCTGTTTTCTTTAGATTCTTTAGGGGGAGAACTGAATGAAAATGGACGCTTGAACGTTATGTGATTGTAATCTATTGTAAAACTAAAACAGTAGTGAGGTATAAAAGCCTAGGAGTAAAATTTTAATGAGATTGAATTATACCAAAACAAATAAAAGAAATTGAAGTAAATAAATACAATCGTTCAATAATCCCAAGCACAATAGTGGGACAGTCTATGTCTATGTTGAGTACATGAATTATTTTTAATCTCATCGGGGAAATGCAGGTTATAATGAGAAAAAAATTAAATAATCCCAAGACTAAAAAAAGGAATTAAAGTAAAGCAATGTAATTCCAAACAGAATAATGGGAAACCGTATATCCATGATCATTAGATTTTTTTAAAAATCTCATCTGGGAAATTTACGTCATAATGAGAATTGTGCTCCTAAGCTCATATATCTTACTACTCAAGTGGCTCAAAGAAATGACCATAAATAGGGCGTTAGCCTAGGATCACTAAATTTACACATTTAATGGAGTATATGAACATTTTGTACGAAATTCAGAAATGAACAACAGATCTCGAATATCACGTTAACCAAGTGATAAATACGCCATTCAGACAGTCTGTTTGCCAGTATTAAGAAAAAGTGTTTAAAATAATAATGATTGCATATTTTCCTTAATTTCCTTAAATATTAGTGTATTTAAAATGATACACTGTACAAATTCAATATTTTTCTAATTATAGGTGTAAAATGTTAAGTACATTCAAATTTTCAATTCTTCAATGTCAAAATGTTACTTCCACTCATTTACGATTATTAAATTTTGCTCATACATGAGATAGTGAGTGTTACGGATGGATCAGAATATTCGTGTTCAGAATTTGTTTAATATTCGAACTGAAGAATGCTTGAAACACATTATGTGAGCATTACGAGCATAATATGTATGCATGCATCGGATCTTGTAGAGTGGTAGCTTCTTCGCGATTCTATTGTAAGTTGCATATTTTGAACGCTAGTTTGAATGCATGTTTAACAGTGTTCCATTATTGCGTATTCACGAAGTTGGCATGTAATAAAAGGGCATTTAAAGTTCCCCGTGGGGTGCCATTTCATGCGTATCAGATTTCTTGAAGTAAATTCACGTATTATCTTTCATTATGTATTGAGCTTTCCATTCATATTTTTGAAATACTTTTTTTAAGTTTGGGCTTTTATTTTTCGTGGGGGGGGGGAATTTATGATGAATTATAGCATTAATTCAAATTTTGT